>JANTCA010004650.1:0-10118 GCA_024741275.1 Chironex yamaguchii
AAGGAATGATGTTGAAGTTGAGGTCGATCCCAATTGTTATGGGCGTCGGCCAACTCCTCCACGCCCGATTAGGCAATTCACTCAAAACATGGATACTGCTCACCTGACCTATCAGAATTTGGATCCACATCATGTGCGGCCGCCTATTATTCCCTGTGTTGAGCAAGAAACCTATCGACATTCTTTGAATCAGATAGATGCCAAGACGCACGATGACAATTTTGGAGCTTCACTGTTTGCCCATAAAGTGGGCGTTGACGGCGCGCGACTGCAGAAGCCCATGGATATCGTACCGTCTTTCCTTCCGAGTTATGTGACCACAAATGATAGAGATGCTACATGCATAGGCGTGGATCTACAGACGAGTAACGTGGCCCCGGGACTCAACCAAGCGGGCTCCGATAAAGAGATTGTTGTCAGGTCTGATGGAAAATACTCGGGGAATGACTATGTACCGGAGTCCAGGGAAGGACATTACAGTAATGCGAACCCTTGCAGAATGTCTAAGCTTTCAACTTCTAGTTTAAGAGGGATCTGCGGCATGGATTCAAGTAGTGCGTCTGTAAATGTTGATGGAAATTTGCATGATATACTGAGCTATTGTAGGAGTAATTTAGTACATTGCGGTGCTGGTGATCGGAAGTTCAGTACGGGATCGTGTCCCTCAGATGTCGGAGGTCCTTCTTTTGTTGAAGGAGCATCTTTAAGATCCATGCAAGTGGATGACTATAGGCCCTGTATTCGTAAGTATCGTTGTAGGTTGCTTAGGTCATGTGGAAGCGGATTTGAACGGTCACTACAAATCAAGGACCGTATGAAGGGTAATGGAAATGATTTGGCCACTACAGCGACCAAACGGCTGAAAAAATATGTTCTCTTTTTGCGAACCATGAAGCGGCTCGAAGCAAAGACAGGCCAAGAAATGGAACTCTCGTCACCGAAAGCCCTCGAGTATATGAAGAGGATACACATTGCTAGTAAATTAGATACCAAGGGAACCCCCAGCTATACTAATGAAGCACTAATGTCACAAGATACTGAGTTTAAATCCAGATCCGTTTCTGCCTTTGATATTGGCTCAAGTCCGTCCGAGTTTAAAAGAGTAATGTCGGTATCGTCATCAGTATTATGTTTAGCTGAGAATATTTTCCGGCATATAAAGGTAGAATCTAAGAAAGGAGAATTACGGAAGAGAATGTCGAACTGGGCAGCAGCAATACAGTGCATTCAGTTTAGGAAATACCATCCCAGTGTCAAATACCTGGAGCGAGCACGTAAAGAAAATTTAACAGACATACAGCATAGAATAACTGAATCTCTTTGCAGTCATTTTGCCAATTATCACTTATCAGACAACTGTATTAGGCCGTTCAAATGGAAACGGTTTAGGAAGGATAAAAGAAGTTTGTCTGATATCGATCAGACAAACAGTGGACAGGATCTTGCAGATAAATATCCTTGCCATTCAGAGGATACTCCAAGTTGTATTATACAACGTGAATCTGTATGGGATATATATCAACCCGAAAATTCATCATCCAATGAACTGTTGTTGGCGACTGAAAGTGACACTGGACTATTAAAACGGCCGTCATCGAAACGCAGTATTGAAGAAACAACTGAAACTTTAACGTATACTAGTGATAAAGTTCTGAACAAAAGAAAAGGTATTTTTATCAATAATTTCATTAATTTTTAAAATGAGTTATTATTAACGACAGAAGCTCAATGCCACTGTGTCATAGTATTTTGATCGCTATCCATTGACAGAGAAAAAACAGCAGCACGAAGGGCTATGGAATCAATTTTGATTTTCCTAAGAAGATTACGTACCGTCCTACATGAAGTAGGACATACATACTGAAAAGAAGTAATTCTTCTCACTTATATGAATTTTTCATAGTAAATTAGTTCCATGGAAACCCTTCATTTTTATACTCTTTGAAGCAATGCTAAAATTTTATTTCCCGTCACATCTATTACATCACTCATGTCTTCGACTATCCCTAATTTATTCGAAAGCTAGTACTAGTAGGGTTATTCATTGTAATCATGGCATCCATTTCAGCCCTCGTCCCAGTAATATGATTTTAACCTACCCATAGTTACTAGTATGATCCCTTCTTGAAGAAATGTTTTCACCGAGAAGGGACGGACTGTATCATAAGTATTCAGTGGACAGGACGCTGTGAGTACCTCAAGGAATCACTCATTAAATAACAGGAGACAAAACTCGTCTCTGTTTGTGGAAATGCATCATACAATGGTTTTGTGCACAAGCAACGACAGAACATACTTTAATCATTTAAAATGGTTCCTTACTGTTTTCATCTATCACTATTCCTTGTTTATAATTACGTCGTGGTTATTTTCCTACAGACACTTCAAGGTCGAGTACACGTTTGACACAAGCTGTTCAATTGCCCCTTTGCAGAGAACATGAACTACCACTTAATTGTGAGGCTGGTCCCAAGCGTCGTAAGTTAGAATTAGGTAAGAGACGAACGAATGGCCTTACCTCATCACCGACAGAGATGGATGTTTCTCATGAATCAAGCGTCGCTACATCTGACATGATGGAAAGGAATATAAGTGCTGCATCATCAAATGAGATATGTATTGGTAGCATTCATTGTAGCAAACATCATTTGCGTGAAGCACAGGTGCTATTTCAATTCGAGACTGAAATACAGCGCTCCAACTCTCGTAGGAGACGTCAACATTTCAGGACGTGACATGAATCAATCCCATTCTCGAAACAAGTAAGTATGGATGGATAATTTTTGAGCAAAAGGATAGGAACAGTTGCAGTTAACGTTAATGAGGTAATTAGTATCTCGGAATTTTACCTTAACTAATAAAGTAAATTTGATGAAACACTTCCACTGTTCCTACATTAATAAAAGTTGAAAACTATTAGGATATATATTGCAGAAACTGACCTTTAAAATTTTTTCAGTTTCAAGTATGCAAGTGTAATAATGGCCTTGGACTTTCGTAAGATAACATAACGTTAGCTTCCTTGATTTTAAGGTAGTTGTAAGGAAGCATAAAGACTGCTGATTTCTTTGATTTAGGAAATTATCTTCGTCAATATTTCATTGCCTCTTACTTTCAGTGTATCTCATATTCGGTTGTATAAGGATACTAATTTAAATCATTAATCTTAACTAAAAGTTACTAGGATCGACAGATAGCAAAAATTCACCTACACGTTCTCGTCAGTTTTAAGTTAGTAAGTATAATACCGACATAACGTTTTCAGATTCTTCGGTTTCACAGTAGTGGTAAACAAGTTCGAAAATACCGATCTTTTCAACCACAGATAAGTTCCTCAGTCATGATTTTGCTTTTTTTCTGTTTAATTCTTTTAGGTTTTTTATTCAAAAGAGAGAGGCAGAATAAACCGCGATATTGTACGTATACCTTGTTAGCGCTGCATTTTCTTCTGTCGTTCTACAGATCTGTCGTGATTCAAGACGAAAAAGCCAAATTGTTCATAATCATTAGTACTAACTTAATAATATCTTTATTTTTAGATTGTGTGCAAATTTTGGAGCTATTTATTGAATATCTGCGTTTGCAGAAAGTAGTTTGCATTTTTGTTACGTTCCGGATCTAACACTATATTTGTTAGCAGAAATAGCTGTAATTTTAAATTGAGTATAACTAATGAATGATAATAAAATTTTATGAATATACGAAACCATAATTTGTACTACATGACTTATAATGTACGTAATATAGCAAAACGGGATTTTGCAAGTATGCTATTGTATCCCTTATGAATTGCAAAATATGTATCATTTATTAGGTCTTATATACATTGTAAATTGCAATTGCTAAAATAATGATCTATAATAATTTTTGTTTCCTTCTTCGTCAGAATTTTTCTTCCAGATGTCTGTGTAAGTTTGTGTTGTATGTTAAAGTCTTTTCACAGTTCAAAAGGCTGCTTAGTGTGGCTTATTTAAAAGTTCTTGTGCGTATTTTGCATTTAGGAAACCAGTTAAAAATTCTTTCCTACCCTGTAAAAAGCCCGAAAGAAGCAATTTGATTAAATAGTCAATAATCGTGTTCTAGCTTGTGCACTTAAACGAGGCATAGTTCCATTCTTCCTTATTTGGAACAAATGTCATGCTGCAGTAGACAAGGTATATGACAGAGCAACTTATGTTAGAGATTAAGACTGAGAAAATGCTACCCTTTCTAAGGGCTGAATTACACAACCGCGTATCTGGCATTGAAACGAAAATTTATGTGAACCCGACGATTTCAGGGCTACTTCTCAACCACCAAAGTCGACAGCCCTTACAAGCAAGACTTATTAACAACAATATTAAACCAAGCCTATCGACTGTCGTCCTGATGGACACATTTCTCTGCTTAATGCGAGAAAATTAGGGGTGTGTTTCCACGTTTGAAATAGACCTTTTCAGTGTACGTCACACGGCCCGTTGTCAATGGCAACGATCCGACAAAGGGGCAAACAATGAGGTCCGTCAAAAGTGTTTCCCATGCAGCATGGTCTTGTTTTGGTATTATTTTAGTGTTTTTAAGGTCTTGTACGTTGAATAATGCCATCTAAATACACTAACAAGTGGGGAGAAGCACAGGGAAGATATTTAGAGAAACTTGAGGGTCCTTCCTTTTTATAAAATTACTACCTTCTGAAGTATACTTTCCATCTCTGGCATTAAGGTCGGTATGTGTTCACAACATAAAAACCTAACCTCGACAGAGTTAAGTTTTTGATGTAAAGGTACTAACATGCTGCTATAGACAACTGATCTTGGCCATAAGGTATTCTTTTTCTAAGTTCAGTGGTACTGTAGACTACAAAAGTGGAGAATCTTAATTAGGGGGGAAGCGTCTTATGTATAAATAGCAGTCTGTAAGTGTAGGGATCAAGTTTTCTTGAATAGATTTATTTCACGGAGTAATTTTTTCAGGCTTTCTATCTTCTTACAGTTGTTAGTGGCCTTATCGGTACTTGCTTCTGACCATGTATTCAAAACCATACAAAATGTCTAAGGCAAAGGGATTTTATAAGGAAGCTTAAAGCTTTCCCCATCAATCCATGATTGCTGTATCCATTGGCAATACAGCTTTTTGACATTTTCAAAGCAAAATAATTTAAAAACTAACCAGAAACTAACCTTCCCTCGCACCACAACTTAAAGTTTTAATGCCGCGGTCAGCTTTGTTTGTCAGCCTCTTCAACTTGTTGGTATGCACGGGTGTTAAGGAGATCCGAAAAGGTCTATAAGCACCTCAACTGATCAACTCTTCCATCAAGAAATTTATATCTTTAAGACTGGCAGTAGCCAGAACCTGTACACAAGAACCAGGAGAACATGTTAGGATTGTAGTTTGAGGATCAGACATCTCAATGCTAAAGTTGGTGTTGCTGTTAACTCATCTTTATCAGGCACAAGCCTGAAGCACTGAAAGTGCAACTTATGATTGTAAACGAGTAACGTGTCGTTTATATTATTTAATGTGACCTGTGTGATATGCTAGAGAGACTGGCCCAGAGCAGGGATGCCTGGCAAGCTCTTGTCGGCGGCCTATGTCGCAGGAGGAACTACAGGAGGTGACGTGACATGTGATGGCTTATTTGACTGCCTAAGGCACGTGATCTTATACAGATGGGAGCTAAAACCCTCTCTTAACACTCAAACGGATTCCGTTCTGCCAAACGTTTCACTTAATAATTAGATTTGTTTACCTTTATAAGAACAACAACTTTTTGTAACTATTCCGCTTCTTGATAATAGTGTGTGATAGCTCCGAAATGTCAAATAATAATCTTTATGTCTCTAACGTTTGCTACTATTTGTATGTCTAAACTGCTGCTTATACTTTATAAGATGAATCAAATAGTCATTTTACCTCTCTCTCCTTCATCATGTATCAAAGGTTTCAGGTCACTTCACTAAAAACACACATAGAGCCCAGCAAGTACACCAGTATCATGAATCTTTACCTTCTGAGTTTTTCATTTACCTTGTCCATCATAATAAAACATGTAATATGTCCCATACATGGTCCCCTCGAATTTATTCTTTGGTCATATATCACTGTTTATTCCGTGAAATTGGTCGTACTACGAAGAACGTGAAATGTACTCTCATATGGAATGTGCCATTTATCATACATAGACATTAACAAATCCTGAAGCATTCCACCTGGAGAATATGTCTCAGGTGTCTGTCAGCAAAATTCAGCCATGTTTGTCAAGAATTATTTTAAAATAAGGCATAGAATTTCGCCTTTTTGCACTCTTAGGATAAAAATGTAACTATTCATTGAACAATACTGCATGAAGATCCAATGGAACAGATTAATTGGGGCAACGAAGTTTTAAAATTTTCAAATGCAGGGTAACTTTCCCCAAAGCGGAAAACGAAATCGTTGACATGAAATGCAGTTATTAACAATCGACAACCTGAGGCTTGAACCTTGAACCAGAGTCTCTCGAGTGAAGACAAAATGTCTTTTAACCCTCGAGTGGTTGGTGCATCTCTGTTAATTGCAGACAGTGTAATACCAAAATGTCTACCTCTATCTGGACTTGGATGATACTCTAAATTGCATCGTGTAGTTATTTGAATCACTTGTCAAGAACCAAAGACTGCAGAGAGAAACTATAGTACGTACAAAGCATTTCCGCCGAGTGACATGTTCTGAACAAAATAGAGGTAATGGTTTATTATCTTAAGCTGTTTTAAAATGGTACAGACAAGCCTTTCTGTTATGTCTATTCTTGGCTGAATGTTTAGATAAGCTCTAAGTACCAGGCAATCCATTGTGAGTTACAGTGATACCTTTGTTTATTGATGCGATCTACAATTTCCCCTTCTCTCGCCATTTCAATGTTTATGAGCATGAGGAATAAAGAGGCCTTATCTTCAGTTCCTTAACTTTCATAGTTATGTCAAATAGATATTTACTTTAACTTTCTTCCACATCAAATATTGTCGGAAGATTTAGGCGACGCTTAAATAGAAGTAATGGTAACGACAACAACTTTATTAATCTTGGTCACCTTGGTCTTTGCCGTATCATGCTTTGGTGAGTATACATTTGAAGTTTTAAGCTTACTTTGATAATGACGAAGGTAATTCCTCAGGATGATATAGGATTTTAGAATTTTACTTTCAATGATACTTTACTTAGTACCTGACATGTCTCACTAGTAAACTCCATACCTGTTTGAACAGGCATTTTTTCGATCAATGCTATGTGCCCTTGTTTTCGTCGCGCTGCTTGCCTGAATTTTCATGAGTTGCTCTTATTTTTTTATCTGCATAATTTGCAGGTTATTAGAGTCGCATTCAATGTCACTTCTGAGCTCCTTTATATAGTTATTTTCTCGACGTCCAGTGCTGCATCTTTCTTTTGCTTGCTTCTACAACAACACACATTGACGACCATCATGTCTTTTACTCTTCAATATTAAATCTTATTTGCTGCTCTTTTATCGCACTAGATAGTCTACGAAGTCCCAATACATTGCTCATCGGCTTTCTAGTCTAAGAAATGTTTGGGACTGCAGCGGAAAAGCTACTACTTGTGAGACCTTCATAGACCGTAATTTTGTGATTTCGGTCTTTCATGAACTTGCTGAATATTTACGTGTAAGGACTCAAAGTGATTTATCTAATATAAGAAGGGTATGGCTAGTGTGATCTCGCGTTTTTAGTTATGTACTTGATATTGTGCGACTCTGTACACTTCTGATAAGTAAAAAATGAAAATAACTAAGTGATTAAAAAACTGTTTCATACAAAAAATAACAATATCGGACACATCAGTTGGGTTATCTTCAATTCCTTGACTAAATTCAAACCATACCTCGATTGCCCTCATGACTCACTCAAATCTCACGGAACCGGAAGCCAGAGAAGACGAAGGAAGACGGGTAGATCCAGGGAGCTGTTATAAATAATTTTTTTATGTCTGTGGGTAGATCGGTGAACACCTGGAGAGAACTATTGAACACCTTCCCCAACAACATTGCCAAGGAAATCACTACCTGGAGATCCCCTGTCGCTCGATGCTCTACTAGGTTCAGGAAGCGTTGGTCATAATTTGAAATTTGATCACTGACCACATTTCAATTCTACTTTCTTAGATGCTGAAATATCAAGTTTAGTGAGACAAGATGATAATGACAATAATGGAAATCGTTGCCGAATGATCCGAAGAGAAGTCTGTTCAAGAAGCAAAAAGAAGTGTCAGTGGGTAAAGTGCAATTGTGGACGAAAATGTTATACTTACAAACTTTGCAAGAAATGTAAGAAATGCAATGGATGGTGGAGGTGGAAGCGATGCCGTTCAATGCGATGTAAATGCCAAAATAAGAAACGCTGTATCAGAATATGTGGCGAATGCTGGAAATGCAATAAGTGCTACGTTAAACGTGAAAAAATGTGTTGAACGAAATATAGAATGCAAGAAACTAAGAAAAATTTGATTTTATACCAATTATCTTTCCGGGATGCTCTTTTTCTGTTAAGAACCTTCCTCTCTTTCAGGAATCCTTAGTTATATGAACGGTGAGACCTTTATTAGTCGACTTGACATGAGTTTTGAAGTGAGAAATTCGGACAACCCATAATACACGAGAAATTTACATGCATAAAAATCTCAAAAGTAACAGCTTATCGTTAACCTATCTTCGAATTGTTCAATAGTGCTCTTGCAGTATTCTTACTATTTCTTACATGCCATTAATCTAACGACTATTTTTTGGGGGAAAACGGGAGGGACAAGTACCATATATCCCCTTGGCTCTACCAATGCATATAAGAACAATGATGTCCTGGCAAACCCTTTTGCTGCTACTACATTCAAGATGGAAAGTGGTATATATGTTTAGGAAACTAATTTTGGAAATTTTAGACCTGGCCAATGGTTGTAGGCTAGAAATTAATCCAAAACTTCCCAACCGTGTTCTATTTTTGTTTTGTAAGAACCATTAACAAGACTCAGTACTGCTACTTTCCTGATTTTTTGCAATTAATGCTACAATTGCTCTAAGTTTCACCATATGGATTCACCAAGTCAGGTAGACGAAGCAGTCTCAATCCTCGACATGTTGATTCAATCCTGGTTGCCAGGAGCTCCTTCACAGACGAACTTAACACGTGATTTTGACAGTGGATATGTATCATGAATCCTGTTTCGGTCGCAAGCTTACCCGTTTGTACATAAAGATTTGTCATAATTTACCATACGTACCAGTGATTATTATGCTGTAACTATGTTAGTATTGCAAGAACCTTAATAATCGCATCTGTCCACAGTGATTCCTAATTGATCCCTATATCTGGTCAATCTTTAAGCTACATGTATATGTCAAAATGACTGAAAATTAGTTTTCAAAAAATTTTCGGGTAGGATCAATCTCTCGTCGGGTCTGGTCCGGTCGGGTCAAGAGCAAATGACACCAATCCGAACACAGGCCAGTAATGTCATTAACAGTCAACTACAGACGGTGTGTTTCAGATTCCCTAGGTGCACATGATTTAATTTTTCGAACTCCTTAGCAGTCTTTCAACTAAAAATTCCTTTCTTTTTTACCTACCGAGTACTTGATTCTCTATAAAGCACTTCCTTATAGAAAACGAGTGTAAAATCAAATTGCTGTTTGTCTTTGCTCCATTCCTGTCGTTTGACGTTCATTATGGGCTCATCTATGAATGTGTCTTACGTTTTGAAAAAAGGTAAGGTTACCTCTTGTTCTCGGTCTACAGTAAAAATAATGCTGTCATGTTTGTAGATGAAGTTTGTGATGTTTTCCAATGGTTAATACTTCCTTTAAAAATTCCTGCTGATTGTCTCTTGTGTATTTTACTAACCCCTCCTCCCTCCCTCGTATAAGATCCTCTTTGAATTAATGCCATTTCTCAAGTAAAAACTCTTAATAAGTCTCACGTAAAAAAAGCTTACAAATTAAAGGGCTGTAGTTGCATAGGCGCCTTCGAGGATCACCATCTTGACGTGATGAAGGGGCTTGCGTGCTTTAATGACCCCAAGAGCTATGCTGGCTGGAGCTCGAGCTCCTGGTAGGGTCACCCATGCCAGACTGGTCGACGGATAGAAGCCAG
>JANTCA010004652.1:0-10117 GCA_024741275.1 Chironex yamaguchii
TCATACTCTGAGGAGTGTCAGACGAAAAAAGCTTTTAAGTATGATTTTAGCGCAATGTCGCAATTTTTCAAGGCGATAATTTGCATTGTTCAACTCGATGTAAGGACAAAATCTACTTATAAGCTCTTACACTCAATTGACACCTAAACGTTGGAGTTAGACATTTTTTGCATGGACTGATGGTGGGCTTGCGTTTACAATCAGTACAGCGAGAGCAATTGGCCTACATCAACTCACAAGCTATGTGCCATTTTGTTTGGCCATTGGCCATATTGACTTGGGTTTGTATTGACAATGTCATAGGCCTAGTTAGTATAATTAAAGAGCAATACAGGTTCCACAAACTACTCGTTAGGGCTTACGACTAGCCTAGGCCTTTACTATCCCGACACATTTCTTTGCTATGTATCTTGACAATAAGTAAAACAAAGGCTTGTGCCTAGGCTGTTCATGTGCGCTGACACAAATTCTCATAAAAATAGACTCGTTTACAGTTCCTACAAATTCATATGCCTACATAATTGCCTTTGTTCAGTTCTGATTAGTGTCAATATCACATATGGTGACGCAACATTATCATTTGCGCATACGATAATTGTTATAGTACTTTGTTTGTTTGTTTCTTCCTTTCCTTTTTTTCTCTTTCTCTTTCCTTCGTTTCTTTCTCCCCTTTCTTCCTCTTTCACTTGATCTCCCACAGCACTATGATTTTGCCGACAAATCTGGTCAATGGGGGTATGATGACCCCCACCCGTCTGGAGATGCCCCTGCTCGTGGCCACAAAATGTAATTGGTATAGTAAGAGCCATACAGAGAGATTTAATTGGCGTGCTATTGATTAATGTTTGATACTGTTACAGGATCAAGTTACTACATAAGTACCCTTTCACCTCGTCTTTCCGACGACTTTAAAACAGTCTTCGTGTAAAGAATTGTAGAATCTTTTTGCTTCCAACAATGATTTCCCATGTGAGGATTTTGACTACCTTAACTCAGGCATTTCATAGTCAGATTTGATCGTTTCTCAAATTTTTAAAATATACCTAACCTATATCACAATACTATATATTTTTCTCTTTAACTAGCTAGGTTGGTACTTTCATTCCGAATCTAGGTAAGGTATTGTTCAAAAATTATGTCAGCAGGTTTTGGGAACTTTGAATCCGCCTCCCCCCTTGTCAGCGCTTGTTAACCACAGTTAACGTCAGAAAGTAACTTCAAAGGCTCCGTTGTCTCAATATAGTCTTTTTTGTTTTCTCCGTCTTTCTCTTCTTTGGACTGTTCATCGTCGCTTCATCTCCATACTCAACACACGTTCCATTGTAAAAGTTCTTTGCCTTGATGGATGATTGGTAGTTACTACACTTTCAAGCATGTGCTTTATTGGATAGTGCTTCTCCATTTTGGTCCACCTTCTCCAGAGAGGGACAAAAGTTATTAAAGGATTTGTCCACATATATCCCTAAAAATAGCTTGGAAAAGTGATCCAAATTTTCCTTCATAAATATCCCGTCCATCAACTGGAGACTTCAATGGCACGGGTGGTGTGAGAAATCTCTCAGGAAAATGGGTGAGGTAATCTGTCGAAATTTGTACCTCTGATCAGTACATTTAACAATTTGGAGCATGTACTGCAATTGTTACAAATGAACATTATTCCATGTGTCCATTTCAGTTGTGTCAATACTGCATTCCTGTGGATCAATGTGGAGGGTATAAGAATAAAAATACTATGAGTACCCCTTACACTGAGTTCATAGCTTTTTAAACTAAAATTCGGACACATGCTGACGTACGTTTATGAACTGACCCCCTTCCCCTATATTTTCAGGTCAGATTTTCCATACCACCCTCCCCTCTATGGCCGCTGATGAAATATGTGAACGTTCCCTAACCTAGCCAATTACGAAACTCTCGCGAAATCAATTCATGACACTACAAAAACTCTTAAAATTGCACACGTAACTAGTTAAGGCTAGTTTCGTTCAAAGACACGATTCCTTTAAAAACTTCCATTTACTTTCGACTACTAGCATGAGGTACAATTTACATTATCATTCCGGCAGACTAATTGAAAAACAAAGGATGTTTTGGCGTGTAACTCAAGAAATACCGTCTTTTCTAAAAGAACAATTTTATACGAGTATGAGCGTAAATTTTGTATAAAATTTAAGACCAAACTAAGAACAAGCTGACTCTGGGTTCTTACTGAATCACCATCAATGTAATGAGTTAAATTCCCAAATCTCTTTTAGTTGATTTCTTTATTGGCGGGATTCTAAATTGCTTATTGTTAATCAAATGCACAATGTCAGCTAAAAGCGCACTTTCAAATAATTTAAGAAGTAAGAACAATTTAAGAAGACTTTTAGCCTTGGACGAAGAATGAACAATAGCAAATCTCAACTAAAGTTTACTGGTTCTTTTAAAAGAAAAGGTAATATCTTTTATCGTCCCACAACTGACGGGAAAATCATCCCCATGTTATGCTTAGGCCATGTTGCAGTTGTCGTCATCGATCAAGGGAAAATTGTTATTTATCAAATGCTTCCCTGAGGAATTTTTGTTTAGCATAAGACAGCAGCATATCGTATCTTGACAAACCATAAATTAGCAGTTGAGATCGTATCAAGGTATTTGAATCTTTCGGTAACGTATTGCATTAAACTTTAAACACAGAATGAGTACTCAGTTTATGGTTGTATCGAGACAGGTATTGAGATTGGCTTTGTTTTATCATCGATGGCTGGGTCACAGTAAACGTATACGCTGTAAATGTATACACATTCTTTAAAATTCAGTTTCACCAGTAATCATTTACATTGGTACTTATATATGCGACTTTGGTATGAAGGTTGTTAATCGTTAGACTAAAGAAAACAGAGAAACACACACTGGATAGTATAAACAAAGACGAGTTTTTATTCCTACAATGGTGTAATTATTTTGTTAGCGAAGTTGATAAATGAATACATGGATCACAAATGCAGCTATAAGTGGAAGATAGAGTAAAAATCCGAAATGTTTACTCAGCAAAATCTATTTAAGTGATAGCTTATTCATTTTACCATGTAGTATTTAATGTACCAAAGCTGTGCTTTCATGTACACAACATTCCGTCCTGTTAAAACTTACTTGAAATGCTTCCTAGGACTTGACAGTTTTGACAAGTCTATTTTCTGGACGCAAAAACAGTTCTCGGGTTCCACACGACCCCTACAAAAACGCATCGAATTGTAGATCATTTTTAATGTATATCGGTATTTGGTTTGATAGATGAGAACGGGACTAACAGGAATGAAGAAATAAAAAAGGAAGGGTTTACTACAACGAACGAGATTCTGAAAAAAAAGTTCTTTGAAGCTTCACTAACAGTTCTTATTTATCTCTTGCAATTTGACATTAAATCACTGTTTAGCAGCGACACCATGCGAGGACTGGGAATATTCACCACTGGTCCGATTTCTTAATTGGTCAAAATCCGAGGACAAAATGATCCCTGGGATACGGTCTCGAACGACGGAGTGACCAATTTCAATAATTGTAAAGTGTAGTTAAGCCAACATTGCGTTACTTCATATCAAACGAATCATTTTCATACAAACGTCTTTGGCTTTAAATAGGGGTGTAGCTCTGGGAAAACGGCGTAACCTTAAAAATTTTAGACTTCAAGTCCTCCCCAGTTATCCGTGGCTGGGGTCACCTCTTCTACTTTTCATAAATAAACGATCTCTTCCACTTATTTCAAGAGCAAGTGAGAACTAAAACGAGCATTATAAACTGGAAGAGAGACCTCTGAGCTACATATCTGTGATTATTTCGGACCTTGCGTCTTGACAGTGCATCAGCATATTGAGGAAACTTTGTCTCTTGATTATATTTTTTCTATAAATCCGGCAACATAAAGCAACACATCATAACGTCACATAGCTGGTCTACTTAGGATGTGGATAATACCTTCAACCACTTGTTTGTTCTTCAGCTGTGGATTTAAGTCTTTATCTCGACTTATAGAGTTAGCAGGTCTTGCCGATTTTCAATACCTTGGAAATGAACCCTTGAGTTCACCAATATTACATTGTTGATATTTTTGGTACTCCAAAAAAGTAATTGCATGGACTTCCATCTCTTTTTCTGTTAACAAGTTCATTGCCTGTTTCACATCGTCAAGAACATTTGCATTAATATTGGTAAGGAAGTATGCAATTGGATATGCTCAAGGCTTTTTGAGCTCAGAAGCCATATGAAATAAAGCATTTCGGGCCACAGAGTCAGGATCCTCACCAGGAATGGTTCCATAAACTACACTGCAAACAAACCTTTACTCTTTATTGTCCCAGCTTGTTTCTTTTCCTATTGATATCCTGTCAAGTAACATGCAATCGTTTTCTCCATGCGCGTTTATTGATTCAGTTTCCCAATTGAATGCATGGTTATTAGATTATTAGCCATTATTAATATTTTTGCTTTTAGAAAGCAGGTTTAAAACAGGGAATACATTTTGGGAGAAGAAAGGTTTCAATATCAAAATTTACCAGCCATATCATAAAAAATCTTACCATATGAACCTAACGTAAGACCTGAAGTACACACATTTTCGTATTCTAATTTACACTTCTCTTTTTCTATGATTATTTCATCAATATTTTACTCTTGGTCTTATTCTCGGCCTTGCATACCCACAATAGTATACAATAGAATACATTGGCTTCTTTCTTTCATTAAACCCTTCTGCAGGAGTATCAGAGAGGTGGGAATGTTACTGGGCAGAAAAGTAAGAGAGAACATGATACTTTTGACATCTTCTGAGAAATTGACATGTTATGTAAGCGTAACATTAAAAGTAGTGTACAATAACAATACTCGGTATCGAGAAACTTAAAAGCCTACAAATTAAAGTAAGGTGAACAATTAAGCAACAAGCCATTAACATGGTGGTAAAAATAGAGGTCTAGAAAAGACCGCTTAGAAGTAATACGAACAACTGAAACAGAAACCAAGGTTCACTGTTTCGATTATTATTGAGTGAGGGTTGGATTTGGCCACCAAGAGACTTTCATAAACAAGCAAATCAGAGGACAAAAAGAGATGCAAATAACTCACTGAAATCGTTGATGGACCCATGATGACTTGAAGAACTCAAATGCTCCAATATGCTGGAGAAATAAGGATAAAACAGCTTCTTCTATGTGAAAGCAGAAACTCCCAAATGTTTTGACGCTTGCACATGCAAGTGGTGCTTAGTTTGGCCTATACAAGCAGCATTGCAACACTTACACGCAAATCTATCGACCATTTGAGCTCTCTTGCATTTGGGGATTCTGTCCTTAGTGGGGAAAGATCTTAATACAACAAACTGAACAGTGATTTGCGGAAAGCTCTTGGATAATGCTTGGGGATAGTTGTTATCAAGTGTGCGCCTGCTAGGATTTGTTCCGAAGAAAAGCTTTATGAACCAATGACAATTGGCTTACAGTCTCTTGCATGCTGCATGAAAATACAATTGACAATTGAAGCAGATTGTGAAACATACTAAAGTTTCAAAGGTGATTGATTGCTTAAGTTGCTTTCAAAACAGATTAGCTTTTTTCTGTAAACCGAGAAAAATCATCTCTGAAAATGTTAGGCATAATGTAGGCCTAAGTACATGATAGATATCAGATGCAGAATAATTCTTGCAATTTTCATTTGTAGTACCAAATTAAATTTTGGTAAAAATAAATAAATATAAGGCATTTCTTAGAAATTATTCCCTATGAAAAGGAATGGTAATAATTAGTCCTGCAGACAACATCTACTAAGATTTTTAAAGAGTTCTTAACATTAAAAGAGTCCAACTCGGGCTTTGTCTCGATGTCTTTCGTACATGTAAATTTTATTATATGCAAGTTATTTACACTACAGTGCAGGAACGTAAAACACGGGCCTTGACATGTTGATGTGGTTAGAAATTTTAAATGTCGGATTGGTATTTTGCCACCCAAATGTTAAATTGAAGTTTTTCTCTGTTTTTGGTGGTCATTGTTTTGGGCTTTTCGATTGACTACAGAAGACAAAAGTGGCATTGTAACTTATATAAGCTGTACTTTGGCTTTCGATAACGGCCAATCAAATACACACAAAAAGTTATCAACTTCGTAAATGCAGTTAGCATTTTGAAACGTTCCTTTCTAATTTTCACGGTGCTACCATATTGAATCTACATTGTTGTCATATTCTAAACAAGACTGTTTACCAGATCCCTCCCATCTAGCCCTATTAAGTGTATGACTGTGGTTTTATAAAGGAAGTCGTTACCAAATATAGCAGTGACCGTTTTCCCTATTGGATTTCCCTTTATAGTTGTGGTTCCATGTTGTATTGAAACTCGTTATTCGTATCAGTTGTGGTCCTATGGTCTAGACCCTGACATTGATCTCCACAAAAATTAAAATTATGGAAGGTAGCTAGAAAGCTAAAGTAGAAACAAAATATAATATGGAAAAAAGAACAAAGAAAAGAGAGATGCTTGGTGATGATAACTCTGATTTTATCCATTATCTGAGCATGAGTTTTTCTGCAGTGAAAGCTCTTCTTAATATTTTTAATGAGTGATAACGGGAAAATGGAAGGCCATATTTGCAAACTAATAAGTCCCTGTTTTCAAAAAAATGTGCACATCGAATACTGAAATGTGTTATACAATAATTTCAGGACGCCATATTGATCGAGTTACTTTTGCTCTTTAAGGCGGTTGATTTTTCTCAAAATAGCAGGTTCTGTAGGAGTAGTGTTATAATCAATAGTTTTACATTCTCATTCTAAGAATACGATTGAGTTATGATTGGAAATTTTATTACATACACATTTTTGGCTTTCCGCATCAGCCACATCATATTATTTTATTATATTAAAGTGCTCGTTCACCCAACCAAAATATTGTATGCTATTATCTATTTCCCCTTTCCATGGCAACATGCTGGGCTGCCAATCGATTTGCATGTGACAGCAGACAATTCTGTGTGACACCCCATGACGTTTTAACAATTGATGAAATCCTGTACAATTTTATATTTCAAGACATAATCTACATCAAAACGGATCTTTTAAAGTGCTGATAAGGTTCCCAGAACGGTATAAGAGGTCAAAAGTAACAAAGGACCATATATATCTTACAATCTATCGAAAGATCGTATTTCCCATCTTGTGGTTATTCCTTTTAGTGTGAAAGGACGAAAAGCTGACTAAAATATTGTTCTTTCGTGACCAAATAGCAGCTACCCTGCTTAAATCAATCAGCTACACCAATGTTTAATCGAGATTTATGACTAATTGAATCAAAGCTAACAAAACCCACTGCATTAAACGTATTGGCTTTAAGGAGCTTGGGGTCTTAATCTTATTTAAAAGAAAGCTTATGGTGTCTACTGTCAATTGCGAAACAGAATTGAAAAATAATAGACCATACATACGGTAACCATTTCAGTTTGCATTGAAAATGATGTCACGGTTACATTTTCAAAACATTTTGGTATGGGGTAAAGAGTGATTTTAACTCAGACTTTGGTCAAAGAGTGATAGAGTGAACAAATAAAGGAAATAGCATGTTTTGTCGTCATGGACCGCAAGTTTTTTTATATATTTTAGTCCATGTGAAATTTGTCGTATCGTACAAAACGTGTTGGTAATAGTTTAGCTAACGGTATTCATCCTTTGAAGCAGCAAAAGTATTTTTTCATCATTAAATCTTGCGATAATATGGTAAAAACATTTTGCAAATTTTCACGGCTATATCCAAGTTTTGTACCACAAAACGATTGTTCAAATGAATTTGTTTGTTGTAGTAAGCTCTCTGTTCTGATATACTCTTTAAATTATTTAGAAATACCAGTGCCCAGATATGAAGAACCATGTTATATTTTTATCTCTGTTTTCCTTACTGAGATTTTTACATCACTTACATTGTGTTCAGAGTGTATCAGCGATGAAAACAACTGCCTGGTATTTGTAAATACACTAGATGTCTACACAGTAGTTGCAAAAGGAGAATCACAATAGCTAAACACGATCCAAAACAGGAAAAACGATAACAGCAAAACAGATTTAGGAAGCTGTAATAATAAATAAGATTTGCCCTAAGTTGTGAAATAGGAGAAAAAGTCACATGCTTGCTGACAGATTGGATAACTTTTTGGACTTTTTTATCAATGACGTTCAAGCAACGTAACTATTGTACTTTGAGCCAATCAAAAACCAGGCAGTTCGCTTTCAATATTCGAAAACTCATAATTAAGAACTTGAAGCCTGGATTCATTTCACCAAAAAGTGATGGGTTTTGAAAGTGAATTCCAGTGCACTGTATAATGATTGCTGTAAAAGAATAAATAGAGACGTTTTAAGAATCCCAGTGTTCATAAATCGAGTCCATGTTTGAAGATGTTTCCAATGTCTTGAGTGGTTAGCTTTTTCTGACAAAGGCTTACTAAGGTTATCGCTAACATTGTTTTAGTGGTAGCATAAAGGTTTGCTTTCTTTTGAGTAATTTAACTGGATAGTACGATCAAGCGACGTAACCGTGTATTGTCTTGCGAGATTGAATAACGTTTAGAATTCTCTAGACAATTTTGCGAGAACGCTAGTTCTGTGTTATTCTTGGTGGAGAAGAGTGGGGGGGTGGGGGGTGTAAGTCGTACACTTAAACCAACAGAGCGAATATAAAGTCCAGTATCGAAGCTAAACATTAATTAAATGTTCTAAATTTTACCTAAAAAAAAGAAAATCTAGTCATCTTGATTTCCAACCTTAAATTCCCTCTTTAAACGTTTTAAATTTTGTCACAAAACAAAGCAGCATTATGTGTTAAATGAAGTTGTGATTCATGTATTTCTAGAGTCAAGTATTTTATTCTACTTGACTTCCTTTGCTATCACTCTCAGGGTTGTCTTCATATTCTTTGAGAAATGCATGTTTGTCGCAGCATTCGACTTGACTTCCTCTGTTATCACTCTCAGGGTTGTCTACATATTCTTTGAGAAAAGTACGTATGTCGCAGCGTTCGACTTGATTTCCTTTGTTATCACTCTAAGGGTTGTCTACATATTCTTTGAGAAATGCACGTTTGTCGCAGGATTCAACTTGACTTCCTTTGTTATCACTCTTAGGGTTGTCTACATATTCTTTGAGAAATGCACCTATGTCGCAGCATTCGACTTGATTTCCTTTGTTATCACTCTCAGGGTTGTCTACATATTCTTTGAGAAATGCACGTATGTCGCAGCATTCGATTTGACTTCCTTTGTTATCACTCTCAGGGTTGTCTACATATTCTTTGAGAAATGCACGTATGTCGCGGTATTCGACTTGACTTCCTTTGTTATCACTCTCAGGGTTGTCTACATATTCTTTGAGAAATGCACGTATGTCGCAGCATTCGACTTGACTTCCTTTGTTATCACTCTCAGGGTTGTCTACATATTCTTTGAGAAATGCACCTATGTCGCAGCATTCGACTTGACTTCCTTTGCTAACACTCTCAGGGTTGTCTACATATTATTTGAGAAAAGTACGTATGTCACAGCGTTCGACTTCATTTACTTTGTAATTACTCTAAGGGTTGTCTACATATTCTTTGAGAAATGCACGTTTGTCGCAGTATTCGACTTGACTGCGTTTGCTATCACTCTTAGGATTGTCTACATATTCTTTGCGATAAGTACGTATGTCGCGGCATTCGACTTGATTTGCTTTCTTATCGCTCTCAGGGTTGTCTTCATATTCTTTGAGAAATGCACGTTTGTCGCAGCATTCGACTTGACTTCCTTTGCTAACACTCTCAGGGTTGTCTACATATTATTTGAGAAAAGTACGTATGTCACAGCGTTCGACTTGATTTGCTTTCTTATCGCTCTCAGGGTTGTCTTCATATTCTTTGAGAAATGCACGTTTGTCGCAGCATTCGACTTGACTTCCTTTGCTAACACTCTCAGGGTTGTCTACATATTATTTGAGAAAAGTACGTATGTCACAGCATTCGACTTGATTTCCTTTGTTATCACTCTCAGGGTTGTCTACATATTTTTTGAGAAATGCACGTATGTCGCAGCATTCAACTTGACTTCCCTTGTTCTCATGGTTGTCT
>JANTCA010004653.1:0-10117 GCA_024741275.1 Chironex yamaguchii
ACACCTCTAGTGGCATATTCCATTAACTCAACAAATATCTCTTCTGGGACGGAGGGCTGTTCAACCTTTCCCCTGTACCAAGTATCGGCGCATATTTTTATCGTCTCATCAAGGGGGGACATTAGTGGAAAGGCTGGTTATGTCAAAGGAACATATTACCGCCTCACCAGAATCGATTTTGAGATTTTGAACAAATTTTATACACATACATATGCTTTCCTTTCTGACGTTTCATACTCTGAAGAGTGTCAGACGAAAAAAGCTTTTAAGTGTGTTTTTATTGCAATGTCGCAAATTTTCAAGGCGATATATATATTATATATCATACAAATTACACATTATAGAGAGAGAAGGATTGGGAGGACATGGACCAAGACAACATACGAGAAACAATTAGAATAGAAAGAAAGGGCAACAACAGAGGAAAGAGTGGATCCCAAGAAAGACACTGAAAGAAGGAAGAACTTGCTGTCGAGTTTGACGCTCCAATGGTCACAATCATGACTTAACTTTTGTCATTGGTCACAGAGTGTACCAATGTGCTCTGTCTGTGCGGAAAAAGTGTTTCCGACAAGTCCCCATTTTTACTTTATATTTCCTTTCATCCTGCTTTGCTCGATGGGCATGGGAAGTGAATGTGTTTGGAACAATGTAACAAAAGAAATAAATAACAAGATGTGATTGGTTTAGGAGACGTAGGACTACTATCAGATAGGAAACAACAGTTTGAATTAGAACCATTGTTATTGACTTTGATTGAACAATAGTAGTCATTGTGCTCTTCTCTTTGATATACCTCCAAGATTCCTTTGATTTTCCAAGATCAGCAGAATTTTCATTTTTTTACCTGCGCACGCATAGATACCACTCCTAAGCATAGATACTCTTGAGCATGACTAGTAACATCTTTGGTGTTGTCGAAGGGAGATCATTCTTCATGCTTAATTGATACAAAGTAATCATTGTGGATACGTAACGTTAGTGAAAGACTAGGCTGGTCTCTGTTTCTCTCCCTGTCTAGTATTTGATAATGAGTCTTGAATAGAATAAAATTTGTTTTAAGCAATAAAATCCTCTATAAAACTTTTTAATTGACACTAATTGCATAGATTCGCCAGAATACGGGTTGTGGTAAGTGACTAATAATTGACTAATAAGGATTGGGTGAGCCAAAACAAAGAGAAATATGCAAAGGAATAAAAAGGACTCAGAGTAAAATATTTTCTTACAAAGTCAGCCTTAAAGGACGAAGTGAGTTGAATGCGGCTTCTATGCGGAATGAAAAATCGTTTTGTTTGTTTGTTTGTTTGCCTGTGTGTGTTTTACGCCGAATGTTTTCGAAAGTTAATGGACCGATTTTAGTGTTTTATGGTGCGTTCGATACGTAATCGCTACCGCTTGGCATCTTGTTTCCTTTTCTAAAATTCGCAATCTCAATCTTCCCGAAATTTTTCCTTTTTCCTAAACATTTTTTATTAAATTTTCGCTCCAAATATAATCGATTTGGCGTAGATTCTGAATCCGCCACTGGTTACCTCCTAAGACCTAAAGTGGGGGAGATATTTGTAAACAATAATTGCTTCCGAGCTTCTTGGGATGTGTAGCCTTGCTACAGCGCCAAGTAGCAAGGGAATTTGTAAACAGCAAACAAAGAGCTGAATATTTAGAGTAGAATAACAAATTCCTTCTGTCGATGACGGCTGGGTTTATGCTTCCTAACGAAAACCGCCTCCAAAACAAGTAGACGAAATATGGACTTACCTTTCCAGATTGGTCATTCACTTCTTGCTTTTTATATCGTTTTGTTATGCTCAAGTTATGTAGTATTGTTATTCCGAATATTGTTTAAAGAGAACATACCTGAAACGAAGCTTGAATTGAGAATACAAAAGGGTAAAATCTCCAGAAAATCAAAACATCTGTTGATTTTTGCAGGAACCTAGTGACCGCAGACAGCTATAAGTAGTCATCTTTGATCTACTACATAACAAAAAGGCGTATTTGCTTATTCCCTGTGCTATAATTTTGATAACAGGATACTTAATGAGAGTAGAGTCACCGATGATGATCTAGTTATCATAATGGGCACAAGACAATTTCATTCAGACTTGCCGAAGATAAGTGAAAGAATTGGAGAGGTAAAATCAGTGAATTCCCTCAATCCACCGTTGGATTTCGCTCTTGATATCAAGAATTTGAAATGTCCTATAACAAATTTTTGTGCCGAAATTGACACTTTTATTGTAAGTTTTGAGTCTCAGGGTTCGAAGTTCAATTCCCTTTGGTCTCCTTCTCTGTTGAGTGCATTTATTGTGGCAATGCTCCGCTTACAAATGATGGACCTATATACGTGTTCTATTTTTCAACGCTAGGATCCATAAGATACTGTAACATGTGTAGCGCTATCCAATAATGGCATAATTCAAGTCCTATGACGCGACAAACATCATTTGACTGCCAAAAGCAAAGTTACCTATTAAAGCTATTTGTTTTCCCGGGTACATACTCGGTCTCCAATATTTCCCTTTCGGAGTCCTTTCAAATTATTTTTGGACAGGAAATTGAAGTCTTAAATAGGGTCAGTAGAAGAAATGTCAATAATCATGGTTAAGAAAACAAAAGGATTGTACTCGCGTTATCTCAGACAGAGTATATCGACTTAATATGCCAAACCTTATTTCGGCAGATTTCCGTTTCTCATCATCCAACCTTACAGTCATGACAAGTATATACTTACATAAAATTCTCTTCATGTCAGTCTTCAACCCACTCAAACCCCGAACTCAACGCACTATTGTTGTACAAATTGTCGCTTCTTGGACACTGTTTTGGTTTTGAAGAGGTCATTGAAAATTGTCATTACCTTGAAATCATACGTTACTCGTTATTAAGACTTAAAGAAATTTAACAAAGAAATAAAAATAGATCACACTGTTTAATGTTAGGAAAATGGAAGACATTTACAGGGATTGCAGAAATAATGACATTGGCAACTTTCCTACTAACAAGGAACATCCATCCTTGTCATTTGAAAATGACTTTATTGTCACTATCTAAAGACAGAAACCTACAACTCGGTAAGTATTTAAGCAATAAGGTGCTAAATAGTTCTGGAGAAGATAAAGTGAGTAACGCCTGAAACATTCTGAATTATCAACAGGATTAAGAAGCGTTCGAGTGAGTGGTTTTATATAGTGTATCCTTAAACAGTCGAAAGCTTTTAGAAACAGAGTGATTCAAATCCAAGTGAGCAAATATGATCGGACGATTGTATCAATGTTTAATGTTCATACTAGTGCAATACTGCTAGGCTGACTCAATAGGTTACGTGTAAAAGTTAAGGTTTACCTCCCTTTTCGCATGGAATGAGATTTTTCCTAAATTTTCATTTACTCAAATCGTGCAACAAACCGACTGTTGACAATTCTATTACAAAGTAAGAAAGGACTAGGCCGAGTGAGTGGCTGAGCAGCATTCATAGTTTCTAAGGCATTGCATAAATTGCCGGAAAAATGATGAAGAAAAGCATACTAAATCCGTTGTCAAATACACATCCTAGTTTGATACAAGTATATATAAGTATACCGAAGGATTCCTATTTTGGTGAATCTGGTCGCACGACAGATTTGACCTCAAGCCCAATCGCTGCAATACGTTTGACATCCTATGTTCTGCTCTGTAAAATAACTTCTCAATAGATCAGTGGTCAGAGAATTTAATCAGGAAAGCAGAAGGTCGAAAGTTCAGTCCCCACCATAGGGGCTTTTCCATTCAATGCATACTTGTGTGACAACTGGTCTGGTCTACGCATGTCCTAACCATCGCGTGACCAAATGGACAAAAAGAAAGTCCTTGCACAAAAACGTGATGCTACACTAGCACATAGCCTTAGTGCTGAGCAAGACGGCTTATAGCACTGCTTCATGCCACACATTTCCTACACGTGATCTATGCCTTCTCTGTCCGTATAACATAGACACAGGTTTTTCTGATGACAGACATTGCAAGTGTCTTTTTCTGTTGTTCTTTTTTCTATTGTTTTTTCCCAAATTGAGGATCAAACTCATCTACAATGTCTTAAACCTTTGCTTAACGGATTTCATTTGCTTCTACATTATACTTTCTTAAGGCAATTTCTTATAATTTTGAGTTAGAAGTAACACCACATTCCCCATTCATTGCTTTGAAACGACACATTGAGATGTGTACTTAACAGCCTTCTTCACCTGACTCTCTTCAGAGTACTAGTTGTCTATTAGTTTACACTCTGAAGAGTGTCAGGGAAAAAAGTTTATGTTTTGCCGTGTGTCCTTTGAAAGCAATTTTGAAGTATTATATCACCTAAATGTCAGTCAAATCCAAACCAAATCATTGAGCCAGGTTCGTGGCATCTAACCTGCAACTCAGGATCGACCTTTGCTTTAGCTAATAACTTTAATGATCTCTGAAACGGAGTAGAAATTTGGTGAACTTAAAAAAAAATTTACTGGATACTCCGGCTCTTCGTAAGTGTCACTGCTTTCATCTTTCGTCTGAAATTTACTAGAATATCCTTGAAAACTTTGGCAAGGAGTTCGGTCTAACCAGTTTATTACTTTACTTTGGTTTCGCACCGAAGTATTTTACTAGTAAGGAGAGAATTTCTTTCCTTTCATTTCTATATTTAAAGCATCAAACCGACATCGGCTCCCTTGATGTTATTGCAATTTCTATCTTATGATACAATAAGCTTTCTTTGCAAAGTTTTCCGCGCTCTAAGCAAGGTTATCGATATGGATTAAGCGCAGATTATAAGCTAGGAAGAAATTATTAACGCAGAATGAAGCTAAGAAGCTTAATGTACTATCGCGACCCGTCAATTGTAAACAATCCCATCTTTTATAATATATTTCAAGTGGAGTTTTGGGCTCTCCAAGCTTTTCACGTTTACTCCGTTGTTGACGTTGTTTATTCGGGTTGTTTGCAATTTAGATTTAATCTACTTTGCTGGGGTTAGGATTAAAACCAAAAAGAATATCTGCAGATTAATAATGTGATAGTCAGTTTTTCCTGCTGTTTAGAGTTCAGAGTACAACTTTGTGTTCATAACTTTTTACCCAATTACCCCAACCCGCTCATAACGACGTATCTCAGATAACGACACGTGTAATCCTATATTTTGGCATGACAACTATTACTTCCTGCGCTGCACCACGACTACAAAACAAGCAGTCAACCAATGCAATTCTAAAGCAAATCTCATTGCTATTGTAAAATGATGATACAATGTTGACGTAATAATTAATCAAGACAATCCTTAGTATAACAACAATGAAAAGTAAAATAATTTAAATATCGAGGATCTGGAGACAGCCGGGGAGAAGAGTGATGAAGATTGTGAAATTATATCAATGTATAAGTTCTGAGTCACACAAGAGCACTTGTCTCTCTTGTAAACTGCATAATAATCTCTATCTTTTCAAAGAAACATCTTACAGCAGGATAACTACAAGCTCCAAGAAAGACGAATGTGGTTTTTTATGTTAATGTTGTAAATATATGTTGAAATGTTAGAGGAGTCCGACAAAGGAGCTTATCATAAACACAAATTATCGTAAAAAATTAGTTGGCAATTGACATAACATTATTACTCGTTCACACTACACAAATCCACTCAAAAATAAACTTAATGTTGTGGAAAAGTTAAATTGGTCCTTATAGAAGACAATTTATCTACGTTATTGCAATGTATTGGAAAGCTTTTGGGTGCTAACAAACTTGAAAGTCACGTTTGACAACTAAACTATAGCAAAGCATATTGAAAAGCCTTCCTGTCTGAGATGTTTCAGGAGGGAAACTGCAGAAGTGCAAATGAAAATGGAAGATGCAATTTACAACTTAAAAATTTCCTAATTAGCTATGCTCGGTCGTCATTTTGGTTAGAAATGTTTCCGGTTTTTGTTATTTTTAACTGCCTGTCGTTTTTTGTGGTGAGGTTTTCGGTATGTTATTTGTCTCATTACAACTGTTTGCTCCAATGCATGTCCTATAATAACCGAGTAGACTGTATTTCTTGGATCTTATACTTCAAACAACAGCTTTAGGATTTCAAATATTCGAATTTTACTCGCAATCTCACGTGTCATTGTTCCAATAAGCTGCATTTAGTTCTTATTAGCTACGTACTATTTTTCATTGGAAATTTACAAGAGCTGTCAAGTTACAGATTTGTAATTTTGTGACATTCGCATGAATTTGACTGGTTTGACATGAAGCATTTTAGTGTGAATTCTTTTAAAATCCAAATCCTGTTTGCAATTCAGTAATGACGCACGGTATCTTTAAAGTGAGCTTGCATACAAATAAGTTACAATTGACATTCCAGATGGAAAACATAATATACTAATAAATATAACGACTAGGCTCATCATACTCAGAAAAGTAGACATGACTTGAACTTATTAAATCATCTTTGAAACGTTTTATCAATCACTTGTGGCATCTTCAGATAAGTAATGATGGCTAATTAACTATCAAGAAATAAATAGTATGTTAAAGCGATATGTAGCATAACAACGTAAAAGAAGAAACATTTGTAAAGCCGTAAAAAAGGATGCCAAGTGATTATTAGTGTGTTAAACGAAAAAGTAGAAAAATACTTCGATAAGTTTTAGTCATATCTCTTTCTCAAAACATTGCCACCCGCGTTGTTGTAACTTTCACGAATTCCAAACTTTCTGGTGCTACTTGACAGGCGATTGAAGCAGAAGAGATTATCCAACCAAACAATAATCTCGCTATCAAATTCTCCTTTCTCCACTCGTCTCTTACCAACTAAATCTCCACCCATCAGTGGCGATCATACACATGTACAGTTAACTATTATTTTCTACAACTAGCCAATAAAATTTTATAATACAGGTAAGGTGACCAGGGATAACTATATTTCTAAATATGTACTGCCGTCCCTCAGGTGTATGTGCCAATGCCTTGGGTGCAATACAATGATACAAAAGCAACAGGGAGCTAGATTTCCAACTTAAGCTTTCAATGTAAGGCAAATTGTTATTTGGTGGCAATCTTGAATGGTGGCAAAACGCAAAAATTTAGCAGCCAATTGAGCAACAGTTTGCATTGGAATATCAGTTGTAGGCACATTCTCGGGGTCTCGAGTCATAATGGAATTGGACTCGATGCGAGGGAATTGGAAAAAGCATAATATTGATAAATGGGGGTAGGATGGAAGAAAGCGATTTGAGCGTTTGACTTAGGTGACAATATCTAGTTGTAGACGAACCAAGCAGTTTCCAGCAATACAAGGCAGAACAGACAAAACAAGGCATTTAGCTTGAGTTCGTTCACATCCGTGTAGTTTACTGGTTGGAAAATTAGTGATAGCATAATTGTTAATGACTATATACAACTGGAAAGGTTCCAAAAATGTGAAAAATTGTAAGTAGGGGATCAGAATAAGAGAGGTTATTTGAAATATTTTCTGCAATTGATTATCAAAATGGGGATTATTATCAGGGACCCTAGACTAGCTCCTTCCTCGTCATTCTAATACGGCTAGCCTAATGATTATTCTACCAAGAGGCGTTTCTCATTCCTAATTCTTGTTAATTTATATTTTTAGAACTTTTTAGTGTGATGACTAGACTGTCTGGATCTGGCAGCCTTTAGGCAACATTCACTGAAAAAAATCACGTACTTGTTATATTCATTTATTTCTTTAAAGTCTATTGGCAACTCTAGTTAGGTAGACAGATTTTCAAAAAACTTTGTTAATAACTTACATGTCATTTCACAAATTCATTTTGAATTACGACGATTTTCAGATATAGAATTCTAAGTATAACATATTATAGAACGATAGACATCAGGATGGATAAAGTAAGAAATGCTACGAAAATTCTAAATGTGGACAGTGATGGTCATACATTCCTATGCAGCTTCCATACAATGCTACCTTTGTGCCACCATTTAAGATGGCCGCCATAAAAAAATTGCTTCGGTTATCGCTAACCAAATCACAAGCAGTTTGAGATCTTTCGCTTTCGGCGCTTTTATACCATTAGTGCAATACTACACATTCAACATTACGCATGCGCATCTTTATGCATCCTGACTGCATTTTGCAATGCCTCGCGCCTAGCCGCAAGTATGCAGTTTCCACACTCGTTGCTGTAGTTATTACAGACATATATTTTCATAAGAGGAAAGGAGACGTGTGTACCATTGAACAGCGCCTTGGATCTTGTTGAGGCTTTTTAGTAGCATACTCAATACTGAGCGTAGCTGATTCCCTTGCTAGGGTTAGGGATTTTGAGGCTTATTGCAGAATATTCATAGGGTATGTAGTTGAAGAAACAATGAAATAGTTTCATCCCGAGCAATACACAATGATCAGACATGTATATTGTAACTAACGATGGATAAAGTTTCTTGTTAGCTAATACTGTTACGAGAAGAGTCTGTTGATAACTAGTATCTTCCTGTAAAATATTTAAAGTTTACGAATTACAGCTCATTTAGATATATCGTGTGGCGCCTTTGTTACATGAAGATCCACAGTGATCTCTTTTTGCTAGTCCTCACAACGTGTGCATGTGTTTTATAAGTAACACACTCTATTCTCATCCTATTGCCACTGTTTGACTAAAACATTCAACGTAAACCCACGCATATCAGTAATTATGATATAAAAGAATTGATGAAGAGGCTGATCACATCTTCCATTTAAGTAATCGCAAAGTGATCGATTTTTGATTTAGAAGTGAAGTTACGATTATATCCACCAACGACTCGAATGTGAGTCGCACGACTGCAAATTTGACTTCTTTCCTACTGAGCTTAACAGCCCGACTTTTATATGGAACTAGTGCAACGGTGATAAATAGATACCTTTTAGACACAAAACACATAGCGGTACCGAATACGCCAATAGACAGACACCTTATAATATGAGAGGAGAATCGGGGATTAAATCACTAATAGTCTTTAACCCTTCCTATACATGTGTAACTCAATTGGAAAGATGTGAGATTTGAGGTCTTGAGACGCGGGTTTGAATCTCCGGTGGTCATAATCATAACTTAAGTTTTGTTCTTTACACAAGACATCGACCTCTATTAGTGAATTTGGTCTTACAGAGTGAAAGTCACACATGGAAGTGGAATGGCTGTTACGTTGCAGACTACATTCTGAAATTATTGCTACAACTTTATTTTGTCAAACAGGCATAGCAAAATGGCAATAGAAAATGCCCATATGCTAGACATAATACATTTTCCTCTTTTAGATTGTTTTTAAATTGAGTTTATAATACATTTGTAACATGCTTTATCTACTTTTGTATAAATTGACATCAACTTTCCACTTTCTTTATTTTCTTAAAAGTCCACTTTCATATGAATGTTTTTTTCTTCAACCAGCATGAAACCGTTTGCTCACACAAACTAAATGTTTTTGAAATCAACCTCGTGCTCTACGATTATGAATTCACTGTCGTCCTTCGCATCAATACACTTCACCACCACAGACGTACTACAGAGATATGATCTACTTGACATTTAGGAAGCCTTCACCCTTACAAATTGATCTTAGACTTTAACTTCCATTGACACTAAAATTCACTCTTTTGCACGTTTTTATTTTCTTCATTTTTTTGTAAATTGTGTGTTTTTACTGAAAAAATTTTCTCCTATTATTTGTTTTTATTCTTCTTTGTTATTAGTCTATTGCTACCTCCGCTGTGGTCTATAATCTGATTGGTTCCCTTTCATCCTTGTTTACTTCACGTTCCTTTTCATATAACTTAACCATGCACTCTGTACATATGATTCTCGGAATTTTCGGATAATTGGCACAGCTAGCTCGTCTTTTCATCTAAGTGTATTGGAGTCTGTCTACATTAAAACACGAAAACCAGTACTTTGTAGGCAGAAAGAGTTCGGTTTTTCACTTGGACTCTTTCAATGATGTTTTGTTTCTTTATTTTCTCTTTCTTTGTTTCCTTTCTTGTCTAGGATTGGCTAGCTTTGCTACATGTTTCGTATAAATGGGTTGCCATATACATATACTTTCCTTTCTGACGTTTCATACTCTGAAGAGGGTCAGACGAAAAAAGCTTTTAAGT
>JANTCA010004654.1:0-24648 GCA_024741275.1 Chironex yamaguchii
GGCACAGTGGAGGCGTACTTTCGTGAAGGGGAATCCGACAGCTCTTCCACCCCCGTGAGAAGTAGTTCAAGGATTAAAGTCAAAAGTCAAAAGAAATCACATTTTCTACTTTTCTGCATACTTTTTCATCGGCATAGAAAGCAAAATAAGTTATGTTTCCATTTAGCTTCCATTTGTTTTGTTCACTGCTTGTATCTTGAAACTATTATTTATTTCTCCCTCATAATCTACCAAAAGATGTTTTTTGCCACATATTTTGAAAAAGAGAAAGCTTTCTTGAACAATCTTTTTGTGCTACAAAACTAGAAAATCACCTTGAAAATTTGCAACATTGCGCTAAAAAAATACTTAAAAGCTTTTTTTGCTGACACTCTTTTGAGTATGAATCATCATAAAGGAAAGTATATGTATATGGAAACCCATTTGTACAAAACATGTATCAAAACTAGCCAATCATAAGCAAGAAAGGAAACAAAGGAAAAGAAAATGAAGAGACAAAACATTATTGGAAGAGTCCAAGTGAAAAAACAAAGCCCTTCTGTCTACAGAGTACTAGAAAATTAAGAATGCACCAAACTGTATAAGGATGAGACTTTTCGGATAATTCGCATAGCTAGATCATCCTTTCATCTAAATGTATTGGAGTATGTTTACATAAAAACAAGAAAGCCAGTACTAGGCAGAAAGAGTTCGTTTTTGCACTTGGACTCTTCCAATAATGATTTGTTACTTCATTTTCTCTTTCTTTGTTTCCTTTCTTGTTTATGATTGGCTAGTTTTGATACCATATACATCCTTTCTGATGATTCATATTCTGAAGAGTGCCAGATGAAAAAAGCCTTTAAATATGTTTTTAGTGCAATGTCGCAAATTTTCAAGGCAATTTTCGAGAAAGCTTTCCATGCCTTATGAAATATAACATCCATTGCACTTGAACAATCCTTTACTATCTGGACTGTGAATTTAAGCACCACTTTACGTATCCTCAGCTGACTTTGTCTTTTCCTGTGTTGCCTTTGCTTTTCTTGGTTGAAATTCCTTTCAATGATCTCTTATTCCGTTTAGACGTTTCTGGGATAGGAAGCACTAGATGTGGTGGTATTGGACCCAAGATTGAGGGTGGTATATTCCCTTGAAAGGTTGGTGCAAGTGACTTTAACGCCTGTGAGCTCTGAAGAGCTTGTGCTTCAGTCATTGGAAGAAATTGGAACAATCTTTTCAGTAAAGACTTCCTTTCTTGCTTTGCTCTTGCAATTTCGAGTTCATAGCAAGTTAGTTCATCTAACAAAGCAGCATTTTCATAAACTAGCTCCTTAATTATGTTTTTAAGTCGCTTCACTTTCGTCTTGTAACTGCTGACCTTTGGTTTTAAAGGACTTGTGTGTGAACGTTTAAGTTTCTTGAACTTTGTGCCAACTGGCACGCCTTTGCTTTGTAAACTTCTACTATCGTTCGATAACGTTGCGTCAAAGACAAAACTTTGAGTTGGTTCATTCAGTGCTGGAAATAAATTAGTTGATTCATCATAAAAGCCGCTAGTAGGTACCGGAAATAAGCCATCGTTTGAATTTTCCTCCACGCTTGGTACAGTATCCATGATATACGTTCACTCGTCTATTTTAGGCAGTCTACAGTGTCGGCAACATCTCACCTTTACTGACCAAATTATCTCCTCTATGAAGCTAGAAATTAGCAGAAAAACAAACTACGCTATGTTTCTGAGAACAGTTTAAATTTGAACCGCAAAATAAATTGGAGCATCCAATACTTTAATCTCCTCAACCAGATAACTTACCAAACACATATTCCCGATTTCAATGTCTCCCAAGTTGCGTAGCCTCTTTTCAAGTCATGTTTCAATGGGAGGTTGAAAGTTGTATTTCATACAAAATTGAATTTTGTACTCCAATAGCCCTAGCTCGCTTCTCGGTAGAGACATGATAAATTGACTGAAAAAGCTGTTTAAAACCGGAGTTCTCTCTCATGAATCATAAGAATGTAAAGAATTTCGTTATAACAGGGTTATAACAGGAAAAGACAGGGACTCAGGAAATTTGCCGGTAGGCCCCTTAAAATATGTCATGTAGGCCTTTGGATTTATATTTTGAGTTTTCATCGTTTGTAACACCAGATTTCATACAAAAAACAAGAGAAGTAAGGGCTCATGCTACCTCTGCGACACTCGCTTCCTACATATAACAACAAACATTGAGGATAAGCAAGTTTTTTTCACTTATAGACTTTTTTCACAGTTATCCCCTCTCTCAGTTATTAACTTTGCTGAAAAACTCCACCAAGGACAACCTTATTGTAGAACCCTTGTTTGTTAATTTTGAGTAATCTGATCGAGTATTAAATTTTGCCATTTGGCCTTTGTAACGTCCCATCTACATTTCAGCGTCTCATGAACATTGTACTCTCGGGCCTTTCTGCGATACCATAAATTGATGACTTTGTTAATGCATCCGCGACCTTCGGTCAACACTTGGCTGATGTCAAAGCGATACTTTAGCACCTTCATGACCATAACTTGCGTTTACATCCATCCAAATGTGTCTTCGGCGATTCTTCCGTGAACTACTTGGGCCATATGGTATCCTTTGAGTGTCTATCGCCAGACGTCGAAAAGATTGCATATTTAAAGAAAATAACTGTTCCACACACCAGAAAGCAGGCGGACCGCTATACTGGATTTGTCAATTATTTTTATCGGTATATACCCATGTTAGCAGATATTCTTAAGCCAATAGTTGTTCCTAAGAGCTCGAAAGGGAAGTTTGTGTGGACCCAAGACTGTCAGGTAGCGTTTGAGAAAGCTCATGAAATCACCAGAGCATCTCTCATTCTCAGATCCCTTTTAAGCAATATGTCGACGCAAGTGACGTGGCTATGGGTGCACATCTGGAACAAGAATCAGGTCCTGTTGGGTTTTTCAGCAAAACTTTTAATGCATCTGAGAGCAACTATTCCACTGCTGATCGAAAATTCTGCGCTTTAATAAATGCACGGAAATTTTTTCGGCACATTATTCATGAGTATGCTGTTGCTGTGTTTACCGATCATAACTCACTTATCAGATTAATTAATCAGAGACCCCGTCCAATGGACGACATGCCAGATATTTGATGGAATTAGCCGATTATGAATTGACTGTTGACCATGTTACGGGTAAAAATAACCGCGTGGCTGATTACCTAAGTCGTGATATTCAGCCAACCTCCAGTCGTTTGAACGCAATCACCCCATGTGGCTGCTGCAATGCTCTATGACGACTTGAGAGATGATGTTAAAGAACAATATCATTCTGCTGGACACTTTAGTTTTCAAGCTTCGTAAGGCCATCCTCGATAAAAAAGGTGAAAAAGACTAACAGCTTCGACATTTGCAAGCGTGCTAAAACGGGTACTCACACACGAAGTCTACCAGTCATTTACTAGATTCGAATAATGTTCAGCCTCGAGAATTTGTCGGCATCGACATTGTGGGTTCCCTTCCCACATCCAAAAACTATCGATTCATTGTAACAATGCTTGATCGCGCCACTTGCTTTCTTGTTGCTGACATTTCTGCTGATAAAGTTGCACAAATGTTTCGGGAAAATCGGATGTATCGATTTGGCCCACCCAAAACATTGCATTCAGTCACTGGAAGACAATTCATATCTACTGTTTCCAACAAAGTATTGAAACTTTATGATACATCCTCAAGTTGCACGACAATTTATCATCCACAAGGAAATGATATGTTAGAGTGGCACTATTTAACTCTCAAAAATAGGTTACGCGCAATGTGTTTGCAGGGATCAGTGTGGTCTTCCAGTCTCAGCGAGGCAGTTTACAATATCAATAAGACACGTAAATTCAGCTGAGGTTTCCGCTTTCAATCCTATGTCTGGATCACAGCCGAAAGCGGCTTGTGATTAAAATGACACTCTACCTAGACAGTTGACTTCCATGCCCCACCGTGATATATTCGAGAATTTTCTTGCCGAACTCAAGTCTATCCCCATGAAATGCTCACAGAAGTGAAAGTTCAGTTAATGGTTATCTGAACAACTTGTTGCACTATCGACGGTGGAGTGTATAATCTGGCAAAGTGCAACCAATATTTTGATCACCATTTTGACTTATGCTTCATTCTCAGAGGGGAATAATGTTGGTAGCGTTAATATTAGCAGGATAGACATAATGCAATATATGAACCATTGCTGTGTATCTATCGATAAACACACAGGTGTATGTAGGAAGCTATGACTAGCGCGCATGCCTGATCGATGGTGTACCTATTTCATTTAATGATATTCTTCGGTGGAGTTGGCTTGAATACAAGCGGTATCTATTACTGACAAGCATCCTTTTTTAGTATTAAAATGGCGTGTCTAAAAAATTCCATAGTCCTGAAAACTGGATATTCCCAGCCCACAAATAATCCCACCACGCCCTTGCGCTACAACATGTTTGAAAGTATAAAGAATTGCATCATGGATGAATAGGATTTTGAAAACCTAAGTGAAAAGTGCAATAAAAGTATGAGAGATGGTTGGGATTTCTTTAGCTTGTAGTGACGCAGTCATCAAATCATGCCTGTCTAAATTCACCTCTGAGAAACTCCGTCTTCGTTTCTCAATTTTCAGAGCATCTGCCCGGAAAACAGAAGATCGCGGGTTCAACTCCACCCTGATCGCATGATTTGTTTCCCAGAAATACAATATATTCAAGACAATTCATAAGGTCACAGCTGCAGGGTCACAAAACTGTCACAAGCTTGTTTGGAGGAGATACATTTGATTTGTTAAAAACAATCTGAGTTCGTATGTGCTGTAACAAGTTTCCATACGGCTCAGATACATCCATATTGACCAACCCCATAATAGTTACATATATTTGAATAATCGAAAATATTAAAGCATATACAATTCACACTACTTTATTCTTAAATCATCGTAGCTGGCAACAACTGAAAGCAAGAAGGACAAGAAAAAGGAAATATTCAAAGGGAAATGAATATGTGAGAGTAAACAGAATTTACTTCCAATGTAACCTAAAAACCAGAGGGTTGTGAATGCACAAACTATAGAAGTTGTTATGGATAAGGAAGTCATAAGGTATTCTTTATGCTACATATTACCATACAAATATTAAATCTATCTGTTAATTGGAAATGTTGAAGAAACTTGAAAGAGACACATGTTCATCGTACCCCCTTAATTGGACGAAGCCTTCTGGCATACAAATGCTCAATAGGATGCAAAGATCCTGCCACTGGCATTAGTTTCTCCCACTTGATTCTCTCTCTTACATTATTTTAAGATCTGTGTATTTTGTCTTTGGCTTGCTCTTCCATTTCCCATCTTTTGTAACCAATGTAAATGCATGACGTGTGATGATTTTTAAGAAAATAAAAAATATACCCAGCAATCTTGAGGTACAAAATGTAACGATTTTATACTTTTCTTTGTTCTGCATTTCCCAACATAATCTCTGTAGTTTTTTTTTGTATTATAAAGTATATCTGGGTGCAGGTTGTATCTGGGAAGCAGCACTTTCATCTTATGAGCTGTTTGTTTGTAAACCTCGGATTCCTCAAAAAAACAGGTGGTAGAAGATATTCAGCTTTGAGGTGGGGTCTGGAGGATTATCCTTAGAAAAACGTCGCAACGAGCCCTTTAAGATAATCTCATGAATTTAATTTAGTTCATGTACTATAGCTATCTTTTTTCAAAAGTCAGGGATCTCAAGCCCTCACTCGCTGATGGATGCAGCTTTGGAAGACAGTTGCAAGTTACTACAGTTGTTCTTGGTACCCATATTCTCTTTGTCTTAAATAAGAGAATTTTCATCTGTTTAAAAGTCACAAATCCTGTCGATCAAGCCAACAAACAATATGAACTCGTCCATAATTTGAATTCATTCCTGTCCTACCATTATGTGGATACAGCTATTGATATTGTTACCACCTTTGTTCCTTGTACAAGTATTGCTGTGGTCTTTTCACAATAAAAATTTTGCTTGATCTTCACGGCAGCTTTTCAAAGCTGTAGAATACCTTAAGCCTTTTAATTTTTCAGCCTTGTTATTTTAGCGATTTTAGCGATAGGGTATATTTTCGCTAAGTTAAAATTGCGCGAAAGTTAATTTTCGCTAATTTTTTGCCCTCACTTAGTTTGCCTGCTTTCGGATACTTGAACTGAAGCCCCACTTCTCCCCGCTTCAGGGTGGATTATTCTTACATTTTGTAGAGAAAATCAAAGAGGTGTTAAGATGTACAACTTTCTCACTGGTGAAGAAGGACGTGTGATTATTTTGAATTGCTGTGGAGTGGTTCATAAAACTGATATGCTTCCACTGAGATACCCATTCGCATGAAGCTTGTTGTATGGTAAAAGCCGTCGTATACATGCAGTGACTATAGCGGATCTAGACTTCACAGACGATATTCCACGAGTCGCGAACGCAGCAGAGCAGGCATGCTTGCAGTTGGAGCAGAATGTAAGAAGGTTGGCTTACACCTAAATGCCAAAAAGACAGAAGTCATGGCTGAGAATTTGGATAACACCAAAGTAATGACACTGGATAGTACAATCTTGAATGTACGTCAGAGCCTGGAGGGCATCAGCAGAGACAGACATCAAATCCCGAAAGGCTCAGGGGCTCTCCACATGAAGAAAATATGAAGAAAATAAGGAGGTCGGGTATGAGTAACTCACTCAAGAGAAAACTCTTCCTTGCATCTGTCGAGACAGTACTGCTTTACAGGTCTGAATCATGGACCATGACCTCCATGCAGGAATCCTCACTAAATGGCTGTTATACACGCATGTTACGGATGGCTCTTAAACTATCTTGGACAGAGCACACGAGGAAAGCCGATCTGTATGAGGGACAGCGGAAGGTAGCCGACAAGATCCGGGAGAGACGTCTAAGGCTTGCGGGTCATTGTGTAAGACACCCAGAACTGACTGCCTCCAAGCTTGTCTTATGGGAACCGACACATGGAAAGGCCCCTAGAGGAGGACAGAAACAAACATATGCTGATGTACTTAAGAGAGACACGGGCTACACAAGCGCAGATAAGCTGAAGGTAGAGATGCTGGACCGAAATGTGTAGGGAGGTGTTGTTCGTCTAGCCCGAGATGTTGCAGTAGCAGCCTCGAGATGATGATAATGATGATGATGATGATTATTATTATGATGATGATGATGATTATGATGTTGTATGGCAGTACATTGTAGAGAGTGTTATTGTTTTAGTTGAGCCAAGTTTGTCCTCTCTAGTTAAGCTGTCATTCGCTAAATTAAACTTGCGCCAAATCTGGGCTATATTTTCGCGCTAAATTAAGCTAACACAGAAATTTAATGACCTAAGGTAAGTGATTTTAGGTCCTCTGCTATGTCTTCCATAAAAACCATTTGATCGGCAATGTCCAATCCCGCCAATTCTTATTGTTCTCCACAATTAATTTCAAAATGATGAACACTGATCACCTTAACATGGCAGAATCCATTACTAGTATAAGCAGCAGTAGTGATGGGATGCAGCTCAGTTTGACAACAGTGGCAAGGATGGATGAGTGCTTCCTTAGTCGGTAACGTATATTGTTCTCCAGTTAAGTAAAACATTGATTCTAGTGGTAGTTGCATGAATGCTTCCATCAGTCATTTTTGCCTTTCATACGGAGTAGTATCTCTTCCTTGTTGATTTTTTTTCTTGGTCTTAAAAGCGCCAGAATAGCATGATAAAGTCTCCCTGATGACGTGTACGTGGCTGCTTGATTTGCTCTTTTTGACTTCAGGATCAAAATATTCTCAGTCAACTGTTAAAGTAGGTCCAAGTTATTGTCAAAAATGGTTAAAAACATTTCTTCTCCATTAATGTCAACATTTAAACTTTATTGAATTTTTTAATAGTATCACAAATGCTCATCTAAATTCTATGCTAATTCTCTATCTATACAAAGCATTGACAATCATGTATAATTCACAAAAATGTAGATGTCGTGAGATAAGTTTATAACAAATAAAATATAGAGTTTGTAGCTTTACCACAGAAATTTATCTCTACATGAGTCATTCTCTTCTCAAAAGGGCCTAAAAACAATATTTAATAAACTATTTGATCGGGTGAGAAATAAGGATACATCGTCTCATTTACTCATCAAATTAAAGTTCATCACTAGACTACTAGTCGGTACTCAGTTGTTACGCTGTCCTTTTAGCCTCTTGTTTTATCTTATTCCTTCATTTTATTAGGCCAATGAAATTTCAAGGTTTTTTCTTAGTCCGTATTTTTCTCTTTGTTGTTCTCGTTCCAATATTTGACCAAGATGCCTTTGTCACTCCCCCCCCGGGCCCTTTTAGTTTCTCACTTCCCTCAGGTCAAGACTTAACGTTAGCCAGGCATATGGCCAGATACGTATTTTATCAGCAGTGAAATTTTTGTTAGCATGGTTGGTGATGGGGCGTAATCAAGAATTTGTGAGGCAAACGAGAAGATAGACCCCTTTTCCTGGTTAATGATGAGCACTTAGAGAACTATTTAGCTATGGGGACTCTTAAGGGACGTAACTGCTTCCTTTCCCGACTGCCACGCCACTTTGATGATTGCTACAACAATGCTGGCTATAGAGATATATAAAACTATGATATAAGCAAGCTTTTCAATATGACACCCTCAACAAACCTCAAGCAAGGACTTGCCATTTTGAAAACGAGGTTACTGTTTTATTTTGTGCGACGATCTCTGTTAAGCACTATTCTTGACACGATGGCATAAGATGGCTGGAATGGCACAAGGAGGAGCATATTCATGAGGACGCAATCAATATCATATTTTCTTTGACCTTGAAGCAGCCGTGAACGCTATGGATAGCCAAGGAAATCTTGGGGTAAGCCAGTTGTTAGCATTTGTGAGCCTGTATTGCTTTTCATTAATACAATATTGGAACAAACGTGCCTTTAAGCATGCATCTGTTCCGTATCGGACGAGGTTCGGAACAGGTCGCATCGCAAGGTCGCATGGCAGATGTTTCGGTATGTGACAATGATATGATAAGGGTATGCTTTATTTGCATTGATGGTCAGTTATGGATTCGGAAGAAGACGTAAAATTCTGTCATATTCTGTGTAGAGCCCTCGTTGACACGCGATATCTGCTAAGCTGGATATCTTTCGTGCAACGGTGACACCCCCATTTTAAGCTACGGCGAATTTGAGTTTCCAATGCAATCGGCGTTTTGGTTATGTTTACCGCTTTCAGTATTAGAGGCAGAAAAAAAAAGAAATCAGCAAATTTCTGTGGCACCCGATAGGACTTTATTGCTCACTATTGATATCGAATAGTGAACCTGTTGCTTATGATAGGCCTACTAAACCCAGCTGGAGTCCCATCCCCCATAACTGGAACCTACGCTAACTTGGACCTTTTCGTGACTTAAATAGAAAAATCAATTTCACTCGGATATTCGCCATACTTTTACATACATCCAACCGCAGTAGGCTACGAAAAGGTCGCTAGAAAACTCGAACGACTCGAAGCATATTTTGATTCCCGTCCGTGTAATAAGTCTACCTGCAATATCTCGTTCCTTGTTGACCAAGACACAAATTGTCTTCTTATGATAGAAAACATTTCGAAGTAGCATGTTTTCGGCAAATGTTATTTTCCACAGTTTCCAGATTTTGCGTTTTAATGGTCTTAAAGTAATCGAGTCAGGTTAGGAAGCTGTTAAACGAAACCTCAAGCCTCGTTAACAAACTGTGTATTATTAATAGCATGGTCTTCATTTATTCTTGAGAAATTTGATTCAATTACAAATAGGAAAAAGTTATAAAATCAATCAGGAAACACCGAATTTTCGGATCTGAAGCCTGCTGCTGCCAAAGATCTTTTTAGGAATTTGAACCGTTCTCTGTTCCCCGTGAAGATTCGAGTTGTCGGGTTCCAAGCTTATATGCTTCTGGGGTACAGCATGTTTCATTTCTTCAAACGTAGCGTTCTTTAAAGTTAAGTAGTAGATCTCATCCCAGATATTGTCCTTTGCCCCCAAACGCAATAATTTTTGTGGTACAGTGCATATTTAGTATTTGACACAAGAAAGGACACGCTTACCTGTAACTGAATAGACCTCCATTAAACATGACAAACATTTACTTGAGGAGTAGGAAAAGTGTGTAACGCGAGAAATTGTAGCGTACGTTTTTGGTTTTATGATTTTATTATGTTTGACTCGACAGTCTTTCAAAAAGACTTTACATTTCTGCAAATTTTTAATGTTTGTCAGCTGAAAATTATTATTAGGAATTCATGCACCGTCTCAATATCTTGTGGAATTTTCCAGGCTAACATCACGGTGGATTTCTGCAACTGTACATCGATCAAGGAGCATACTGTTTATTCTTATCACATCGTTATTTGTTTTGAAATACATGTCATGTTATGTTGAGAATTTCAGTTATTTACAACAGAGATGTTTACAAGGTTAATTCCTATTATTATGCTCCCCTAATGAACTGCTTTCTGTTACTTTGACATTTGGGATAGATTCCAGTAATACAACATTGACTACTCGATAGGAAATTTTGATCATATGTTACTTTAATCCACCTTTGATATCTTCAACTCACAAGAAATACTAGAATCATTTTTACATTTTTTATTTTTATGGAAGTATTTTCTCTTCCTAAGTTTAAGAGCCTTCATCAAGGAACAATTTTTAACTGAGATACTTTCCATGTGCATTACTGATTTATTGAGAGTGCAGGAATATTCATTAATTTAAACAGGAATAGGTAGCATTAACTGTATCTACATTTATTTGTAGTTCAGTCATACAACTATACTTTTCTGAAAGGTTTCTGATTCAAAGTATCTTATTGCAGGGTTCAAAATAACCACCGGTCACCAGTCATGACCAGCTACATTTCAACAATGACAGGCTTATAAATATTGGCAACTTTGGTAAAATGATTGGCTGTCCTGAAAGATCACACAGTGATGTTATACTTCAATGCCACCTATGATCTATTACCATACAAAATTATCAAGATCCTCCATAACTATTTCGTACACTCAGCCAAGATACAATACTCTCAGCACCAATATTGGCACTAATCACAACTTGACATGCTCTGCAGTCTGGTACTGACGCTGTATAAACACTAAGGCCATTGGGATATCAGGTTTTATATTGTCACTTTTATGTGTTATATGATGAAGCATCCATTATAATATCAGGAAATCCATTATGTCATCAATATCTAGCTACAACATTTGGTAACTCTGTGGTCCAAGGATCAGGGAGGTAGAGGTACTAGGTTCAGTTGCCCTTTGAAATCGGTCTATTTTTTGGCATTCTTAGTAATGGTAATAAAGTTGTAACTTGTAGATCATAGGTAGAATTCAGACAGTAACCTTGCAAGGGGAAATTTACAGGACAGCTGTTCTGTTCTTTAAGGGGAAATTTGTTTATCATCAATGAGCAAGAGGTAGTTTCACAGCATTCAAGTGGCAGTTATTATATTATGTCCATGTATAAAGACAGAAACATGCAATAAACACAGGAAATGACGCTATGCTTTCACATTTATCTCTTCTGATATTTCTTTCCCTGCTTTTTTTCTTTTCTTTTCCTTGTTTGCACTAGTTTATTGACATCTTCAAAGTAAACATATTGCCACCTTGCTCTTTTTACTGATGGGAATACAAATTGGGCAATATCACTGAGCTACATGGAAGCATGTGTATCAAGATTTATGTTGATATAACGAAAGGTCTTGCCCATATTATCCGCTAGGCATTTTCCACTCAACAGCCTTTAGTGATAGAGCGTCCTAATAAATCAGCTTTAGAAAACAGATAGTAGTGTACAGCACCATGACCAAAGGAAATAAAGATAGGGATAAAAATTTGAGGGCATCGGGATGCCTCACCTGTCATCAAAATTTTTGAGGCTGATCCCTTTGCTTCCACTTGGAATGCATGTTCTGATAACAGGCTTGCAACCAATGATAAGAAACTCAGATTATTTCATGACAATTAATCTGTAAATACAGACTGCTGAAGGAATTGTGAAGGCCTTAATTCACCAAAAGTGGATGGGAATTGCTCCCACATTCCTGCATGTGGTCATGTTGCTGGAGACAGATACCAGAAAACGTGGCCTACTTACATAACCAAGCAAATTGAAAAAAATAGATTTGCTGGAGTTGGCACACGGTTAGTAAAAGAGAAAAGGTTTTTCCACTGCCCTTAAAACATGATTAATGCTACCTTTGCAAAGGCACATCTAAAAGCTGTACTACCAGGTATATGGCATGGAAAGTCTTTCAGTAGATAGGTTTGTCAATCTTATGATTTACCAAATTTATAATTACTGACAAAGTTTGTGCAACTCAGTGGAGTAGCAATATTGTTGATATGAATTTGCATTTTTGCCAACCCTCTCTTTCCTAGGATCTTGGTACATTTGCTATGCCATTACTAGAAGATGATGATACATACCAAGATAAGTACAAAAAACAAGTTCATACCTGGAACACTGGAATGCAGCCCATTGGAAGTTCAAGAGGCTCTTCACGCTCAGCTCCAACAACTCCAAAAGCTCCTCATGCTCCTGAAGATGCTGAAATGGGTTCATTTTCTAACAGTGTTGATATGGATACTCTAGACGATAATGTGATGCTTCAGCATGATTATGCAAGACACCGTTGGCACTCATATTCCACCATTGAGGATAGACATTTAGATTCAGAGCCCTTAGCTCCTCTAGTGATTCAAGATTTCTCAGGATCACCAAATCGTTATTTGCGAGCTCAAACTGTTGGTGAAGTAACATCTGGAGAGTTGCTTGGTAATTTGGTGAAGCGAAAGGTAAGGTTTCACCATAAATCAAATTTATTGGTTTTTACTGAATGTACTGGAGTTATATGGATAGACGATAAAAGATAGACATTAGGTTTATTCCTGGAGGTACATTCTGGGAAAAGTGTCTAGACATATTGTAGTTTCTGGTATGATATTGTACTTGTGTTGCTTTAACATTGATCATTTAGCATGATAACATTGGTCCTGCATTTACCTGGAACAATATTGTCTTTGAAAACTCTTTGCAGTCACTGTATTTAATGTAAAAGAATGTCCATTAGAGACAATTGTAACAAGGTACACCATGTGTAATTTGGTGGTTAGATTGGAGAGAATAATCTTTTGTAGCATTTCTACAATCCTTCAGTGTTAATTTCATAGTTTTAAACACTTGTAACAAATTCAAAGCTTTTTGAGTGTGTTAGCATTTGAGAGTTTTTGTGCTTATAGGACACATCTGCACAAAAGCAAAAACAGATGTTTTCAAATTAAGCCAATGTCATCTACAATGAACATCTTTACCCATGTAGATGGTCATTTTTGGGAACCTGTACTGAGCGTGATTCAGTGAACGCATCAAAAGAGGCCACAAGTCCAAGTTTAGCACCTCTTTAGGGTTCTTATTTACATTGTTTCAATAACCTTGCTGTCATGATCAATCAAATTTTCCTACAAATACATGTACAATGTTGAGGGTTGTATTTTTTGAATAGAACTAGATAATGTGACTGCAACTTGCATTCATATTGATTTCCACTGTGCTAGTGGATCATGAGTTTACTGGCTGACAGCAGTTGAGGGACACTGCTGCTTTAATTTTGTAAAATTTGAACCCTGATGTTCATTAATTTTATAATTAAATAATACAACCTGCAATTTCAAACAGACTTGGTTATGTTTTGAGCTCTCATGTAGTTGGGTCCATAGATTACAATCTTGCAGATTTTCTTGGCCTTTTAAGGCTATTCTATAAGTCCTATGGTCTATGTGCCCATGTATTACAATAGCATTAAGGACCAAAGTAGAATAATATTTTATGCATTTAATGGAACTCTTGTGCATTAATTGTGGCATGTTGTCATTGCATTTTACTAGGTGTTCAAAGTTGTTACAGTGGGTGATCACATGTGCATGCCCAGGCACATGCCTACATCTTCCCAGATGTATGGAACATTGCATTCCGTGATTAATTTAAAATGGACATTGTTTTATGTGCCACCACAGGCCACCTCACACCTGGTTGGCTTCAGGTGGGCAATAGTTAGCACTCCTGCCATAATCGCTCTATGAAAGCCTGTACATGATAATAACATTGGAGGAATTGTTTTGAGTATGTGTGAGGGGACCGAGGGGTATCGTAGGCAACAGACTGCCATGGCCAGGACTGATTTAATTTGCTGTCAGACATGTTTTTGAATAGACTCAGGCATATGTTTGAACTATTTAAGAATTGTGATTCTCTTATTTTTTTAAACGTGTGTTAATTTGCTTTGGAGAGTAAAAAAGGCAGGACTTTTCTGAGCAAAGTTAGCTAGGTTTGTTGCGATTTAAACATCTAGGTATGGATATTCATCCACTTAAAAACAGCCATGTTTGTTATATGTTATAGGATTCAACTGATACTTATGATGATCAGGTGCCACTGAGTCCTGTTGAATATCTGGATGAATACGTAATTGGTAAGTGTGTGAAATTTTTAACCTGGAATTTCAGATCCATCGCTTCCTTTAACATAGTGAAAGGTTGTGTTATTAATGAAATTGGTTATAAAGATAGGTATGTAGAAGTTTATGCAACATGATCATACAAAAATACCACAAACAAAAAAAGTTAACATGCAGGGGTATCAGGCAGTCCTAATAATGCTAATACATTATTAGCTTTTTTTGCTTAAGTAATTTTAGCAAGAAAATCATAAAGTAGAAATTGAGAAATTTTGAATCCAAATTATGTATCCTATATAATAAGAGACCTTTTTAATCTCTATATTACTGTGATAGCATAAAAATTAATTGGCATCTTGAAATTTTTTGCCTGATCCTGTATTAGGACATGAATTTCAACCCCTTCGGGTGTTAGCCATCCTCCAGCCCTACCACACTATTGCTCGGGTAGTTTTAACAGTGAATGCAGGGGAACAACTGAACGCTGTGTCATTTGCTTTTGTTTGTGATGAAATATGCTAGTGACAACATTGTGCTATTAATTTTTTAAACTTAGTAGTGCTACTGCCAGAATCATTTCAAATGTGAGTGAAGGAACCAACGAAAGTGTGCTATTGAAAACTTTATTCAGGGCTTTCAGTGGGGGGCACGCGATAGCGTGCAAGTGCGCAGGCACATGCCCACGGTTTCATTTGGGAGCGATTAATCGTGTGCCCAATAATAGATATTTCCCAGGTGGAGAGCGATATCTAGAACTTTTGTTTGAAACACTGGACAGATAACATTATTTTGATTAAGTAAATTAATCGTTTTGAGATAAGAGTCAGTTGTTTATATCGTTTTGAAATAAGATTCAGTTGTTTACATAAGTGCTAAATCCGGTTGTATCATTTCAAATTGAGTGCTGACAGGAAATGGAGCGAAAAAGATTGATAGTCCTTGAAAACCACATACTATTTTCCAAATTACCTAATTTATGGAAATCCTCTTGACAGTTAAAGCTCTAGGCTACAGCTTGCTTTTAAAAACTGAAAAGGAAAGCGTTGTTGAGTTCAGTTTTTCAATGAAAAACTTTTCCATGTGTTGTTATCTAATATTTTTAAGTCGCGTGCCCCACATTGATCACACGAGCTTTTTGTCGCTTGCCTCAATTTTTGAGTGTGAAAGCCCTGTTTATTGAAAATCAAGATGTATAAAATTCTTATGATGCAGTTATATGGGTCACTCCAAAGTTTGAAGGATTTCAGGCCTCCAACTTTTTCTAAGGAAAGCGTTTTTACAAGCTGCACAAAGAGCATTGGTAAAGACTCAGATGACAATACAATGCAAATATAAAGGTTCATTGCTTTTGCTAAAATGGGTGTAACTGACAACATTTTGAACCTTGTGCAGAAAATTTCTCCTCGTATTCGCAGTTTATTTTGCCTCCCAGTGACAAATGTTAGCCAGGAGTTTATATTTAATGCTCCTGGTATGATACGGATATTTTAAGAACAAATAAATAAAAAATAATTTCTTAAGGGCTTGAACAAGGGTTAAGTAAACTTTGCCATGTCTATCAGTTGGTTAACTTACTTACTAGCTTGTATGTTGTCTTACCTGTGTCAGGTCTATTAGTATATTTTGTCATATATTTCTTGGATGTATACACAAGACCATTTAGGATCACTAAACTGTAACTGGTTATTAAGTTAGTGCACTGTTATTAATGTTTTTAACAAGGAGGGGTAATTTTATACACAGTTTTATACAATCTTGTTGCAAAAATTATGTGGTGGACATAACTATTTCTTTTCTTCAGACATATGAAATCTCCACACAGGGCTGTAAATAGCCATCAGACATGGGAAGAGTCCGATAAAATTCTGCAAATTGCCGATGGAATTGCCTTCAAAATTTAAAAAAATGTCCAATGCCAGTACTGTCACATGCACCTTTCATAAATGCCCATCAAATTTTGGTCACCTTGACACAACAACAAGAACATGATTGCATTGATCAGCGGATCTGATGGAATAATCAAAACCAATTTAAATCAACACGTCGAGTTTCACCACACCTTTGAGGGGCAAAAGAATGCATGTCTAAAATAATCTCCTGGAGGAAGAGCTCTGACACAGTGGGGGTGGTTTGAATGATGTGTCATGCATATGCAGAAGGAGTAATTGCCACCACCACCCATTACTCATATGGTATCCATACGAGGATGCCCATATACTGTAGTTTTAAACAGCACTTCCTGGTGTCTCTGAAGCCATTTTTTGCAAAATTTTCCATGCCCCCCCCTCCAGACCCTGAGTTCCAAAAATGTCCAACACCAAAATTTAGAGCCCTGTCACACAGTGTGGAAATAATGCATGAGAAGCAGCAACTGCATGTAAGAATATCTAATAAAGTAGGGTAGATGTAAAGAAAAATCCAGTTTGCAGTTAGGAAGGCATTTGCATTTTATTAAAGACAATTGTCCCAGCTTGTTTGTTTTTAAATGTTATTTATTATAATTGTGGTAACCATGAAGTGTGATTATTTATATATTTTGGTCTCTTCCCAGATAACAAAAATACTTTCAGTTACTCAAATTTTTTGAAGGCACATGCATGCTATGATATTATTCCTAACAGCGCAAAAATTGTTGTTTTTGACACCAGATTGAGGGTAAGTTGAGCATTTTCTTAAAATGTAGCTATTGATCTGAATAAAAGATAAATTCCAAATGACAATTAATTGCATCACCTTGTGCAGTGATTTTATGGTTGGATTTCAATGACCTTATTTTCATCAATTATATAACAGAATTAATCTCATCATTTTGTTGGAAAATTGTGTTTCTGATCCAGTTTGATTGATATGTCTAGAATTAAACTAAATCTTTGTTCCCAGTACGTATTCTGTCACCTTCATCAGGCTGTTGTAAAGTAAAAGGTTTAGATTTTTTGCTTGTATTTCTGAACACCTTGCAACAGGGAGCTAGCATGGACCAGAAACAAGTTGTAACTTCACTGGACTGTGGACAAGAAATGGCATTATCTGCAATGGGGCAGTAAAGTGATAACTTACACACTTTACATGTATAAGTTTTGCATCCCAGGAATGAAACCCAAACTGAGAGTTGAAACTATGTACATATATTGAGAGTTGTGATAATCCCTATAGATGTTTAAGTGTGTTGCTGTAATCATCTTACCTTTGGGCTTTTACTGTTTAATTTCAAAGATGTGTAAAAATGTTCAAACAAATTATTTGCCTTCATTCACTTGGTGGTAATTCAGCATTTGAAAAGAAACTACCATCTGATCCATTCACCAAAGGTGTGTGGTTGGTGTGTAGGAAGTGATGTTGTAATCTTTGAAATCACCATGATCAAATGTATTTTTTCATACTGTGTTTGGTTTTATTTTGTCTGATAGGTGAAAAAAGCATTTTTTGCATTGGTTTATAATGGTAAGGCTTCTTCACTGGTACAAATGAACTTTGTTTTTGATTAAAATGTAAATATATATGCAGTATATATATGCATATATAACAGACCTATCCATTACAGGTAATAGAGTTGATTTTCAAACAGTGAGTGTTATACATGCAATGAAAACTCCCTATTCTTGAAGTTTTTGTCTCTCATTGGATAACCAGAGATTTTCTGTCAAAAAGTGTTCCCCACAAAGACCAAAGTTTACGTGCACTTGTCAATTAAAGTTAGAAACTATGAACTTAGTCTGTTGCACAATACATCTTTTGTTAACATACTTAGAATGAATATATTATAGAAGTTATGTAGGCAGGAAAAAGAAGGATTGTTTCTTTCTTGTATGGAATTAATCATGACTTTCCAAATACAAACTTGGTAATAATGCTCCTGGGGTTGTATTGGTGTGTTTGATGTATGCCAATAAACTTTAGGAGGTCTGTGTGTGGGGGGGGGGAGGGGAGGGGTGGTTCTGGTTGAATGTTGTGCCTAGTACCTACTTCAATAGTTTAAAGAGTTTTGTTATGCGAGTTTCGATCGTTAGTAGTTGGAATTTCTCTTCATCAAAATTGAGCAACATAAAACTCAGTTTCAAGTCAAGTCGTATTCGGTCTAACCCAATGTATTAGTAATGTAACTTATTACTAAGGAACATCCACGACACTTGAGTCTCTTGATATATTTTTTTCACTGCTAAGTTTCATAATATCTCAGAATTAATTTGCTTTACTCAGCCATACTTGTCATATACCATTTATCAGTTGTTCATAATTTATTTTTTATTATTTTAAACTTAACAAAGTAATCACAAGGTTCATGTTTTATCGTCAATTTATTGCACACTTTTGCTCTTTCCAGTTGTAGCTGATTAGGCTTGCTAACGTGCTCACTTATATTCAAGTCATGTATGCATTTGATGTTGCCTCTTGCCGGAAACCCACCCTTGTCGGGTATTCTTCCAGCTTATTGAACACATAAAAATAACTGGTAAACAGTTATTAATTCAACATTGTGTTTGAGTTTGGCAAGCCTTTGAAAGCACTTGTTTAATTGCATTTAGCTGATTGCCTAATTATAAGTTCTGGTTTAACCAGTTAATTGTGTCTCAATATGTTATTCTAAAATAAGAGATGAACACTTGATGATGTTGTTTTATCGATCCTAGACATGTCATATGTCATAGCTCTTCACTGCGTGACTGCTACCTTCCAGGTCACTAATTCACCAATGAATAGTTTCCTTGCCCACTACAGCTTTTAATTCACATTTTTGTGTTCTATTTATAGTGAATGTAAGCCTGTATTAAGATGTCAAGGTCAAGGGTTAGATTTAATTATTTCATATTGCAAAGCTTCGTAAAGTTGTATCATTTTTCCCTGATTGATTAGGAATACGAGCTGCTCCGCTGTGGGATGCATCCAGACATGAGTTTGTAGGTATGTCACCTAGTTATAGTTTTGTTGTAATTATGATGGTCATGTTTTATGCCTAGTGTGGATTTGTATGACTAAAAGTATTAATTGTGATGCTTACCTCATGTAAAAGTACTGTATTTTGGATGGTGGCGAATTTGGAGGATTTTACATATTTACCAGCTCCAAATGGTGTCTACCACCATAGTTCTTCTTGTTTTTTTCTCCCCTTCCCTCTTCCTCCTCTTGCTTGTCGGCTATATCAGCATCATTATCATTGTTGTCATCATTGTCTATTCCTTCTTCATTGTGCATCTCGGTTAGGTACTGTGTAAAGGAGTAAATACCTTGTCCAGGCCTTATTAAATGGAGATGCCCATGGCTTGTTGTGATTTACTCCATTGACGACAGAGTCAAAAGAAAGGGGGGATTCCACTTGCTTTTGGAGCATCAGCTTTAGGTAGGAGAGATTGTTAACACACTCTGAAAAGATGGCTGATTCCCCTTGCATGTTAAGAATACAATCAACACATTTTGGAGAGGTTGGCAGACCACCTGACTTGCATGATATCCTGATATCCTGATTTTACTCGCGTTTAAGCATTTGTAACTAACTACATCATGTTGACATGGGAACTTTGATCTCATTATCTATATCGAGTGAGATTGTTGAATTTTTCATGTTAACATATGAGCAATTACTTGATCTTGGAACCATTTTAGCCTTAACTTGGTAGCTGTGCCATATCAAACGGAGTTTCGTCATCATACAATTTAGTGTGGTGGACGTTCCTGAACTCTGAACACCTTTGTGCAAGGTTCAGGTTATATGCTTGAGATATCATAGGTTTGGTTTATGTTAGGAACAATGTTGATTGTTTTATATGTATATTGTTTTTGATTGATAGGAATGCTGACAATCACAGATTTCATTAATATACTTCGCTGTTACTACAAGTCACCACTGGTGAGTTATATCACATGTACATTTAGTTTGAAGTGATCTGAAGATGTGAACATATCATAAAGGTTACTATAGGTGTGTGGCATAAAAGTTTCCTTGTATGGAGTTTCCTATGTATCACATGTATAAGATTGACTTTGTATATTGGTCACCATTTTGTGTTAAAGACATAGGATGTACACCAGAGCATGTACTGGCATACATCAGAGGATGTGCTGGCATACACCAGAGCATGTGCTGGCATCTGAGGATGTACTGGCGTACATCAGAGGGTGTGCTGGCATATATCAGAGGATGTACTGGCATACACCAGAGGATGTACTGGGATACACCAGAGCATGCGCTGGCATACTTCTAAGGATATACTAGCATACACCAGAAGATGTACTGGCATACATCTGAGGATGTACTGGCATACCTCCGGCGTAAATTCTACACAGGATGCACCCTGGTATTGTGCACCTACTTCACTTGGAAAGACCGCAAAGGACTTCAAAGAAGACCATTGTTGAAGGGTTACTGTATGTTTTGGTAAGAGCGCTAATCATGCTGGCATAGGATTCGTTGAGGTTTGCGTTTGTCAACTTGACAAGTCGATTCAGCTCTCATTATAATACCCTAAAGTAGTTCCGCCAAGAAAGTTATGTTTTCATGAGGATTTGTATGATTATTGGTTGGTTTGGTTAGATTGCAAAATAACTCAAAAAGGCGTGACTGTTATTCTAAAATGTTTACTATATCTGGGTCGCCTGACTGGCTCGATCTAATTCAATTTTTGCTAGGTCTGGATAAAATCCAGCGTTCTGGATCACTGGGAAATTTTTGATAATAATATCTTTATGAAGCCACCACTGGCGGACAATGCCTCAAAGCAAAAACGCTGTTGCTATGACGCGTATTAGTACAGCTTATTTGAATATTCAGAAATTGGGAATCCCACCTGAGTCCCTTGTCTTTGCCGAGGATTGCACTCTTGAAATGCTACTGCTTCGAAACGACTCAAAACAATTGCACTTGGAAATAAATCAATATTTTAAACCTTGTTTACATGTTTCCCGTCTGCACACATGCACCCAAAATGTCTCGACAATGTGTGAGCCAGATTGGCACTGTTGCCACTACTCCTATTCTGTGGCAAGACGCCTTTGCAGCTGGCGTATGAAAGTGAATAATTGGTAAATGTAAAAGGACATCATAACATCTGCCAGCATATAGGAGCATATCACTTGATTTACTTTTACTTTTATCTATTTATTTATTTCTTTATTTTATTTATTTTATTTATTCATTCATTGATTGATTCATTCATTCATTCATTTATTTATTTATTTATTTATTTATTTATTTATTTATTTATTTATTTATTTATTTATTATTTATTTATTTATCAATTCCTCTGTGTTGCTCTCTACATGTGTGGTTGTATTTTCGAGCAATTGCTCTGTTTTTAGGACGTTGAGCTGTGTTCTTACAGAATCGGTCAGGAATTTCGTTTATGTAAAGAGCGGAGGTCATGAATCAGCTTTAAAACTGCTGTGTTATGTCAGTGTACAAAGAGAAAACTAAGACTCGAAACCAAGAGCCTGGTTCGATGTTGTCATAATCATAACTTTACTTCTTCATAACTTCATAACTTGTTCTTCTCGCAAGAACACCTTATCGACTTCTATATGGAATTAATGCAAACGTTGATAAATGGATACCTTGTAGGCACAAGACACATGCCGCTTGTAAAGCGTATACAACAGTAGACAGACACGGTGAGTGATCAATAGTCTTTCGTCCTTTGCTATTGAGCTGTTTAGCTCAGTAGGAAAGGCGTTAGATTTGCAGTCGTGAGACCTGGATTCAACGCCCCGGTTTACTTCTGTTCTCAAAGCCAAAGTCAACCCAGACATGTTAGACCTCTCATCTTTCTGGGCACGTATTCCAAAGAACATATTCATTAATTTGATGGTGATATCAGTTGTTGATGTTGGTCTTTTACGTTATTCTTTATAGGTGCATATGTCGGAATTAGAGGAACACAAAATTGAAACGTGGAGAGGTGCGTCTAGACATTAATTGAATACATTTAAATACTGTGAAAAGCTAAAATGACTACAAAAACATGCGATTGCACCATACGCCAACATTTAATAGAAATTTGAGTATGCGCCAAAATGTATAAGAAGAAAACTTTCCAGCCAGTTGGCATAGCAAAATCGGCTTCTCGTCTAAGTGTATTGTAGTCTATTTATATTTATATTACAATACCAAGGCTCTGTAGGCAGGACGATTTCAAATAAAACCTTGTGTTTTTTTGTCTGTTTGTTTTTATTGTCTGTGATTGGCTAGTTTCTATCGATGTTTCTCATAAACATGTTGCCATATTTCTTACCTTTCTGACCATTCATATTCTGAAGAGTGTGAAACAAAAAACTGCGAAAGCATATGTTTGCACAAGTTTAAAGTCGAGATTCTTCCTTTATTTGAGATCCACCTCTCATTGCATTTAATCCGAACGCTAAATTCCCTTCGTTTGGAGAGGTAGGTAGAAGTGTTCTTACAAAACTTGCTCAAAAAAGAATGTTGCAGCTCGATGATTCTTGATCAAATTGTTGGAGCTGTATGTAGTTACATTTTGCGGATTTGTTTTTTTGGAAGATATTTTGATGTTAATCAACTGAATATTCTCCTTATTACTCTTAAATCCTTTTCTTTAAACTAGAGCTGTCACAGTCGAACCTTATGTCAAAACTGATAAGGATAGCACCTACAGAAAGGTGAGACAGCCCAACCTACTGTTTGCGCTACATGACAGTATAGAGAACTGTTGAACGTTAAGGGCACCAGTGGGGGCATTTCCCTCGTTTATCATGAAGTGAAGGCATCTATAAAGCTTTCCATCGGACACTGATCAGGTTAATTTACCATAATACGGTTATGGATGACAGTGTTTTATTTGTAATGATTATGCGTGGAAAACAAAGCAAAAAAGCTATGCAAAAAATGAAAGATATAAGAAGGCAAAGTAAAAGAATTTGTGAGTGGAGCAACACGGTTCTTCTGTCTAAAGAGATTTTGCAACCAGGTACATGACAAGAAGATGAAATCTTGATCTAGCATTCACATTTGTTGGGAATTCAGACTTGGTTGCTCAACAAATGCTGCCCTATGAGTCATGTATATGTTGAGTCTTGTGCGTACCTCGAACAAGATGTGGACTTTCGGCATGAAAACGAACAAACGGACAAACATACACATACACGTGCGTGGACAGAAAGAGGGATAGAGTACGAGAAAGGAAAGAAAAAGGGTATAAGACAGAAAGCTTTGTAGATGTCTTTATCACGTGGAACTGTTTGATTTTTGGTCCGTTAAGAATATTTTGAAATATAGAAGGTATCACTTTCCATGTAAGTCAACCTCTTTTGCGATCTTGTATTAGCGATGTTTTGTATATCACGATTGTAGCTCATTAATAGGAAACAGCCAGTCTAAAATTCAAACTGTTATTGTAGAAACCCAATGACACTTAGTTGCTTCAATATGACTGTCAATTTATGTGGAATGCTATGCATACGATCACTTTTTAAGCTCTGGAGTTAAATTGCTGTGTGAAATATCCTGTGCCTTTTGTTACTATTATTTCGCTCGACATTCGTGCCATGGGGATACTACCATATCTCCTTGCTTCTTAATGTGCCCTATTACTTATATGCACACACGTATATTTGCAATGAGTGGAGCGTTACCACAATATCTGCAATAAGTGGAAGCCGACCGTACTTTAACTTACACTTTTTGGACTCAAAAGCCAACACTCATTCCCCTGTGCCATCACGACACAGATTTGGCGAAGGACTTCCTTGGCGTCACGAGAGGAAACCCAACAGGGGGAAGGGAAAATTCATTTGTTTTTCCTGTTTCAGCATGGTAAAATCTACTGTATTGTGACACCGCACTATCCTTCACCATTACAAATTGGCAGTTGTTCACATTGGCAGTTGTTCACATTGGCAGTTGTTCACATTGGTAGTTGTTCACATTGGTAGTTGTTCACATTGGCAGTTGTTCACATTGGCAGTTGTTCACATTGGCAATTGTTCACATTGGCAGTTGTTCACATTGGCAGTTGTTCACATTGGCAATTGTTCACATTGGCAATTGTTCACATTGGCAGTTGTTCACATTGGCAGTTGTTCACACTGGCAGTTGTTCACACTGGCAGTTGTTCACATTGGCAGTTGTTCACATTGGCAGTTGTTCACATTGGCAGTTGTTCACATTGGCAGTTGTTCA
>JANTCA010004655.1:0-10117 GCA_024741275.1 Chironex yamaguchii
TTAAGTATGATTTTAGCGCAATGTCGCAAATTTTCAAGGCGATTTTCAAGTTTTGTACCACAAAAAGATTGTTCATCTGGATTTACTATGTTTGCCCAATATTCAATGGCCAACGAATTTAAATATTGCCCTGACATTGATATCCGATAGTCTTTCATACTGAACCTCCGTAATTTAAATTTTGAACTGGGCCTGTTGTTACAAAGGTGTTGTAGTTACTCTGTAAGCTACGTCAGCCCAGACAAAAATTAGGCTGTCTGTTGTCTGTTGAGCTGAGAACAGTAGTTCCAGTTCATGAATTGCTATTACGGTAGATATTGCAACATAATGTCTTGTTTACCTCTGCGAAGTTAAGCCAAGCACCTCTTGGTTCAAGCTCAAAATTTGCTCAACTTAATTTACAAAATGGCCTTGGAATTGGTCTGTCTATTCTCGGCAGAGAAGTCTTGAGCCTTGAGAGAAGTTTACTTAACGGAAGTGAAAGTCTATTATTTGACAAGAACTTGGGTTGTTTATCCATGGTATTCAGACTTCATTTTGCGAATGAGAAGCTGAAAGAGATTTTTCTAATTTCCAGTTAAATCTTCCAGAAGAAAGATTTTACAAGGATAAATTTAACAGGAATTGTATCAATTGGTGACAGGTTGGCAAAATGTAACCCAAATATCATTGCTCAGAAGATTGGTTTAGACTGGAAGATCCACCAGGACCTTAGTATTTCCATTACAATGTTAATCCCGTGTTTTTTGGTTTTGTCTACTCTATGTGCCAAGTTGAGCTAAGAAATCATTTGTCTGTTGTCTAAATGGGAATTCTTTTAATGCTGATATTCTTGATCTGTCTTGTTGATTTGTTGATTTTTTTGTGTCGGACATTGGTCATCTTTGTTTTAGTTGTAAAATTGGTAATTTAGGATGTGGTAGTGGTAATTGATTAAAAAATGCACATAGGTCGTTTGATTCATAATTTGATGAAGATCCTTAATTATTTCATTAGGTTTTCGTGCAATATTTGACTTCGTTTCTAGCAGAACTAGGTGAGATTCTGTGAAAGTGGCTACCTTGTCTTGCTTTGGTATGTTGCACAACCCACCATGCAACAATTTACAACGATAACTACGACAATCTTAGTTGCTTACTCTTGTTTTTTATACCTGCTAAAAATTATACCTGTACCGGAAATCATCATACCCTACAAGTTCTACCTGAGGTTACCTATCCACCCCTTTTCCATACTCTTTGCATGAACCAATAGAAAATCTAATGTAAACTAATAGCAAGAGATTTATATGTAAATGACCAAGTGGATACAATGGATAATGATCATCTTTTGACACAATTTGATTTGAGATTAAAAAATAAGAAGGATGACTCATATAATGTATATAAATGTACATATATACACTAGCAATGTATACACAAATTAATAATGTATTAAGATTATCCGAGAGTTGGGCACTCTTCACAATTTAAGCTAGATCCCCCCTGACCTATGGAAAAGAAATTTTAGCTCTGGAATTACGCAGAATATGTATGCTGGACTTTCCAATTTCTTTACCACTCAGGTTGGTCGAGATTGCTTGCTGGGAGGACCGAGCATTTTAAAAGGTCCAGAAGAGAGAAGACGCTATGTGGAAACGAGGCTATCAATTCCACGAACCATCATGGCACTAAACTTGAAGCGTGGACCTTTTGGTTGTAGTTTCTAGTATTACTTTTCTATTATCTTATACAACGAACATGGTCAGTGTACGAGAAAATGTGTAGAATTTTTGTGTCTTAGTCTGATAAGTAACAAAATTACATTTAACTAAGTAAAGTTTCTTAAACTCTTAATGACGAAGGAGAGAGCTCACAATGGTTGTTGACTTAGGCTTTGTAGAGAAGGCCGAGGGTCACGCACTGAATCCACTTTTTTTCCAAGTAAAGTTGGAGGTAAGCCACTGTGGCTTAACTGCAAGTCAATTCCATCAGCAGACCAACTTCGATGTGGAGTCTGCGGCAAGGTGTTGATGTTCCTCCTACAGGTCTATGCACCAGCAGAGAATGATGACAGAGGTTACCATAGAACTATGTTCCTATTTTGTTGTAAGGACGGAAAATGTTACTTTCATGGGAGCAATAAATGTTTCAGAGTTTTTCGAACGCAGCTAAGAAAAGTCAACGCGTTTTACTCCTCTGAGCCCTTGTCTGATGATATCACCGATGAAGCACTAACGGAATTAACTGAATCGTTCCGCGTGAAATGGCTCCGAGACATTTGTGAGTTTTGTGGTTGTGCCGCAACCAAAAAGTGCTCTGCTTGCCAGATAACGAAATACTGCAGCAAAGAGCATCAGGCTATGGACTGGAGGGGTAGCCATAAAAAAGTTTGTCGAGATATAGCTGGTGAGCACACTGACCTTTGCTTATCGTTCTAAACTCTTAAATTTTATATTGCAATGTCTCGCGTAAGTAGCAACTTTTTAGATTGAGATATCGTGTAAAATAACTTCGTTTATTCTACTAGACTCATTGCCCGGCTTATTACATTTAGGTATTTTTGGATCGATAGCTGTTTACAGGGTGCGGAAGCACTCTTCCAGGAGGCCAAATTGTCATTATGCCTTTACGTTTGTTTAATGCTTACATTCAATCAGTGATAATAATTGAGGCTTGAATTGTTAACAGAAGACAACAAATAACATAATTGTCAGTAGTAGGTCCACTTGTTTGTTTTCATTTTTTATTTCTTACAAGGACACAGTGACATCGTTAGGTAAAACCCTTTCAATCAAGGATGCACTTCTCTTTACTGTATAAAATTGCTGGTCTGATATAAACGAGAGACCCATACGGAGGGCATTCCACCTTTTTGTGTATTTAGGTAAGGAAGATACATATCTTGGTAATGAAAGCTAATATTGCCCTTAAATAGGTATGTGTTATTATCTGTCAGGATGAATTTCCTCTCGGAAAACACTGAATATGCACCTTAGTTAAAACAGGCATCCCTTTCCATCAAGTTATTGAAGCTTGACTATCACAGTACATCTTACATTCATCTTAGTACAAAATTGAAACAAGCTTTCCAGCTAGCACAATATTTGAATTGTACTAAATGCCTATATAAGACAGATAAAGACTGAGCCCACAAGGAAGAATTTAGAAATTCTCTCTGCCCAATCTCCTACATGTGAATTTGCAAATTTTTTGTTCAGGATGGGTTAAGAAGAAAAAGATATTTCACAATATCACTATTCTGGTAGGCTTAATTTGCAACAGGTAGACATATGTACCTTACTTTATGAAATTATTTTCTGCGAAATTCTTATAACATTAATCCCTAAATGTTTGGATAAAGATTTGGTGAAAAAACTTTGGCGAAAAAACTTTCAGACGTCTTTGTCGAAATTTTGGACAAAACTTTCGGACAAAATTTTCTGTTCAAAAATTTTTTTTCATTTGAGGATATATGAGAGTTCCCACAGTAGAAAAAAAGTAAACAGCTCTGTTTTGGATTGATGTTCCTTAAAATTCTTTATGTGAACAAAAGTTCCTTAGAATAAAAAAAGTATACAGAAGACTACTGAATAGTCTTGCATTTGCAAGAAATCTTTTTGTCCATAATTCAATCAAGATCAGGGAATGGGTCTTCTCATGGTAGTTCCATGGCCAAGGTATCTTTTATTCCTGCCCTTTCAAATCCTTTGATAATTGTAGTAGGGCTATTTCTAAGGTGATCGTAAAGACTCAGTAGCCATTTGGCGTGAATCGGTTTTAATTTTATTTGGTTCTTTTGCTTTTGATATAAGTGACTGTTAGAAAATTTGGAAACATTAACAGAAGCTATTTTGCACGTTATGTAAAATTACTAAGGAATCTTATGCACTCAAAAAACACCTTAAAATAGTTTTCATGCCAATTAAAGCTTGTGAATCAAAATAGAAAAAATATTTTTCCAAAAGTTTTGGCGTTATAAACTTTCGGAGTAGGTGTAGAAAATGATATTTTTGGTGTTACAAACTTTCTGACACTTCTTTGTCTGAAAGTTTGTCATGCCAAAACTTTTGGGGATTAATGTATGTTTGTGATAGTTTCATCTTGCTTTGCTTCTTTTACTTTACAGCTAAAAAGGTAACAGATTCTGCCTCGGAATTTGTTCTAAATGAATTTGAACTTGTCACAGCACCAGAACCAGAGAGTAAGAATAAAAATATAAACCTATCTGAACAAGACGAGATGAAAGTTTATGACCAATATCTTCGAGCAAAAGGTGATCAGATATCATGCCAGGATATAAGTGCAGAAGAGATACAAAAATTTATTAATCAAAGTGATGGCAAAAATGCTGATAAACATTTTCAAAAGTTTAAAAGACAAATTGCCATTGAGCCTGACCAGGTATGTCAACTAGACTCTAACATCAAGATTTAAGTGCACTAATCAAATAAGTTCTTCCTGTAACTGCTATCATTAGTAGTGTGGAATATTTTGACTACGATGGTAATAATTCTTTGAGAGACAGCAGGTGTTTAAGTCAAAGTAGTATTTCGTGTCAATGATGACCAGTAGTTCCCAAAGATTTATCTTATTTGTGTATAAGTCTGCAAGTACATTAGTACATGGAAATCATTATCTGACATAGTGTTCCTCTTGAATTGCAGGGTTTGTTCTTATTCTGTCATATACTAGCTCAGTTGGGGTTCCAGTTTGATTTCTACAAAACTAAAAATCCCTTTTTAATGACCAAAATTTTGAGTAAACAATGTGCTGTTGTTGTTTAGAATTTTGCCTATGTAAAGTCTTAAAAGGTCCTGGTCTCTTGTTTTGGTGTTAATCAAGAAAATTATGGCATACCACTGCAGTAGCAGGATGCTCAAAGAGTTCCTGCAAGTTAAAAAGTTGGCAGACGGAGCTGTGTGCTAAACACAACAATTTGCATGGTAACCAAAAATGTGATTGACATGTCGAATTTCAGTATTTCTTACATTTTTACCTTCGAGTGCTTACTGCAAGGAGGCCTTAATAGTTTGGGATGAAAATATTTTTGAAAACTAATACACACATGTGTGTGTGTAGGGGGAGGTGGGGTGATGTTAGTTAACAGGGAGTGCAATGCTTGACGTCTTCTTAAATTTGAATGGAACTCTTGAACTGCTTTACCTACTTTTCTCATATGAGGTGTTATATGCTTGTAAAAATAGAATGTAACCATTGCTGTAACATATAACGTGTGGGCTTGACACTCTTAGTCTGGTCTTTGGGATCCCCCCTGTATTAAGTACTCTAGTGTATTAATAAACACTATTTTTACAAAATCAAGTATTAACTCTGACTAGTTTTATTCTTCTTGGATCGGATGTTATTTGTGTCTGAATTTGCCTTGTCACAAATCTTGTGATTTTTCTCTTATCCTTATCCTTATCCTTATCCTTATCCTTATCCTTACTTTATTTGTCTTTATTTGACTCCCCATACAAGGCAGTTTTCTACATTTCAGCGGTGGTGCATGGATTTTTTAAAGAGAAGATTTCTATCTCGATTTCTCAAACTCTTTTGTGACACTTCCTAGTGCACCTATAAGTACTGGTATGAGTTGAACTTTTCTCATATTCCATAACCGTGTGACTTTTCTTTTAAGGTCCTGATATTTTTCAATCTTTTCTCTTTCTTTCTCATCCACCCTAACATCATTTGGCACTGCTATATCAATGGTGGTGCAAATTCTCTCATTTTATCAACTAGCAGGGTATCTGGTCTTCTTGCCTGAATAACATTGTCACACTGTATATTAATGTCCCAGAGTATTTTCACATCATTTTCTATGGTACCTTCAGGAACATGTTCATACCATTTCTCTTGATATTTAAGCCCATTCCTCTTGCACGATTCCCAATGGACTCCCCTATATTGTCATGTTGTGTTTTGTATTCTTTTCATGCAAGTTTTTCACACCTGCTAACGATATGCTGGACACTTTCTTCTCTTTTCCCACACATTCTGCAGAGACGACTATCTACACTTTTATTGATATGGTGCTTTATGTTATTAGTCCTAATTGCAGCACACAGTAAAGCTTCTGTCTGAAACTTCCCCTCTTGATATCCACTGCCAAGTTTTCTCATTCTCAACTTTTTCTGGAATTTCCTTACAAACTCACCATACATATTTTTTCCCATCCATTTACTTTTAAGATCTTCAGCCACTTGCTTCTTGAACTCATTATTTGGCATGGTAAAATCAGTGTGTATAGTCCCTTTAACACAAACTCCTCTAGTAGACTGTCTCTGAAATTCAAGACTTACTGACCCAAACTGTTCTGCCTTGACTACCGGTTTGACACTACTCAATCCTCTATCCCCTTCTTTTCTTTTCATGTACAGCCTGTCAACATCACTTTTTGGGTGAAATTCTCCATGCATAGTCATGACGTTGATCAATTTTCTGTCAATCCTCTTCCATTCTAATATGCCAGCACTGTGTCAGAACATTGCCACTGCCCATGTGTTAATCACTATTACCTTGTTCTTGCCATTCAGTTTTGATTTCAAAATTAATCTTAACCTTTGTTTATATTCCTTCACTGGCCTGTTTTCCATCTCTTGTTCTTTAATCTTATCCAGCTTGACTATATGTAGGTATTTGTAGCCTGCCTCTCCGACTACCTTCATCGTATCATGATTTGGAACACACAAGCTGTCCCCCTGAAAAGTCCCTCTCTTCACATGAACCTCCCCAATGACACCTTCCATTGTTTTGTAATCCTTTCCAAGAAACCTAACACATTCACTGCTATTCCAATCATTTCCATACATTCCTTAATCCAACTATGTGGAACCAGATCATATACTTTGGAGTAGTCTATCCATGACATGGATAGGTTTGTGAGTCTTCTCTTACAATCCCGAAGTATTGTTCTATCAATAAGCAATTGATCTTTGGTCCTTCTACTACCTCGCTTACATCCCTTCTGTTGCTCAGGTAAGATCTATTGCTATACCACATATTGGTAGATCTCATCTGCCAAAATGCCTGTCATAAGTTATTATTATTATTACTATTATTGTTATTATTATTTATTATTATTATTATTTTTGTCTTTGTTGTTATGATTAGCCTCATTATCAAGGTTGACTGATAGGTCATAGGTCATGTGACTACAGCATGCTTTTGCTGTTTTGCATGTTTTTATAGTTCATTCTGTTTTGCTGTGTGTAAACTAAGTAGAAGGTGGACACATGTCTCATTTCTCTGATTATTCCTGAGGATTTTAACAGGTTATGGGTCTGGGTATGCTTGCTTATAATATTAGGATAATTGGATGAAGTAATGAGTGTTTTATTTTGTAACAACATGACTGCAGGTCCTGAAGAATCTTCAATGAATGTGTTGAGGTTTGCTAAGCTGGATGGAAGTAATTACCGAGTGTGGGTCTTTAGAATGTAGATTATATTTGGAGAGTCTTGACTTATTTCAACAAGTCAATTGGACAGCCAAAGTTCCAGGAGGTGACCCTCAGGCAGAGGCACTGAAATCCTTTCGTCATCAAGCAAGGAAAGCATGGACACACATTTGGCTATTGAGCCTAGTCAACAAATCCATGTACGGGATAACGAAATGGCCGAAGGAGCATGGAATGCTCTAAAAATCAATTTGCACAAGAATCTATTATGCAAAAGTTTAGACTGAGGCAACAATACTATACCTGTTGTTTTGTCAGTGCTGGAAATGTGTTGAAGGACATAAACAAGCTGAAATCACCTGAGGAAAAATTAGAGGAGATGGGTGCAGCCATTGATGATCAAGAACTTGCCATGACATTCTTGTCTTGTCTCCCTGATGAGTGGGGGCCATTGATTACTGGACTTGATGCTGTAGGCAAGGAGAATTTAAACTTTGTAAAGGTGAAAAGTATGTTGCTGAATGACTTTGATCAAAGTAATGACCAGAGGACTCACCAAAGATATAAAAATTTAGAGACAAACAGTGGAATCCCGTTATAACAAACCCTGGTTATTATGAACTTCCTGCTATTACAAACTAAAAGTTCAGTCCTTTTGATTCTTACTAATAAATACTACTGAAAATACTGCCTGCATAACGAACCCTCAGTATAACAAACTTTCATTATTACAAACCAAATTTCTGGTTCCTTCATCACAAAGCCCCCCTGTATAACAAACTTGTTAAAAAACTGACCGTGATCACATGCTGTTAAAACACATAAAGGACATGTGTTAATCTTAATCTTTCAGGCTAATTGAAGTGTACACGTGTTATGATGGCCAGTCATGTGTTGTGTCTCTGTTATGCCTGGTCAGCTGTACTGTGCTGACTGGTGTGAAAAGAAAGAAAGACAATAATATCTGGCAATTGTTGTAAATAGTGTAAATAGTAACTTACCTTGGCTTGTTTCTTTCCATGGCACTGGGAGCCGATGTTGCAAAATGCACAGGGAACCAATACACTGATACGTGGAGGCTGTTGTTGGTTGCCATGGTGATATTTTTGCTAGGGTTACTTAATCAAACCCAGGACTTGTCAACCAGACAAGGTTAGGGTGTTGATGTAGCTAGTTGCATTGTATGATGAGATATTGAGTTTAGTATTTACCAAGTTCAAACCAATATTAGAAGTGTCTGCTGTGTTGAAGTGTCATTGCTTTCATTGTTTACATTGAATTATTTTATCAAAGATTCTTTTTGAATGCATCAGTGAATCTACTATGTCCCTCAAATTGTAGCACACATAGAACTTGTATACCCTAATTGCCTCCAAGGTTCACTGGTTTGCACGAAATTCGTACAGAGAATTTGGCACAGGCATCACTCCTTAAAAAATAGCAAATTGTTTTTACGAAGCACCCATTACAGCCTTTTTTCAAATATCCAACAACCTTGACATCTTTCAAAGCACAAACACAATACAAAACTTTATGTGTTGTGTTTGCCTGATTGTCTTTGAGTTTCCAAAATTTCTTCCACAGTCAGGGTCCATAAACTTCTGTAAGCATGGTAACCTTTAACATAAGAATCAACTTCCCAATTTTTTGTTATGACAATGGGCAAGTCAGCATCAAAGGGAATTTGAACATCTTGCATTGATTGCTTTTTGTCCTTGTCCATACCTATCTGGGAAAAAAGTCATGTACCCCTGAAATGACAGCACCATGGAACAGGACCAATCTTCCAAGTATTCTGTCCAAGTATGAATTGAAGAATATTTTCAACACTGATGAATTTGGCCTCTTTTATCAAGCATTGCCTACAAAATCTATGTATTACAAGAATGAGTGATGCTCAGGAGAAAAAAGCAAAGTGTGTGTTGACAGATTAAGCTGCTGTAATTGCTGTTGGAGACAAATTGCCTATGTTTGTGATAGGGAAATCAGCAAAGCCAAGGTGTTTCATAAACTTCTCCGTTGCCATTACCACTCGCAGAAAAAGAGTTGTATGAGTGGATGCTAGCCTCTTTACAGAATGGGGCATGCAAATCGACAATATGTTCGTCGGTGAGGGAAGAAGGATATACTAATCATTGACAACTGCCGTGGTCATCCAAACATCAACAAGCTGCAAGCAGTGGAGCTGATTTTTGTCTCCAAACACCACTTCCAAAACTTACCCTATGGACCAAGGTGTTATATGTTTGTTGAAAGTTCACTATCATGCACATTTTGCGAAGAAGTACATTGCAAATAGTATCAACATCTTAACTGCTATGTCCTATCCTGCAGAAGCTTGGGACCAAGAAACATCTGACACAATTGTGAACTGTTTTTGGAAAGCTGGCATCTGCACAAAAAGCCAACAGCAAAGTTTAAATGATTCTGATAATCCATTTCAAGAGCTAGCCAGTGCAACTGAGGAGCTAAGAGCGCAAAATGAGGGTTCAGTACCACCAGAAATGCCAGCAGCCAACTACATAGACAGTGATGATGAATTGTTAACTTTTGAAGCAGGTCAACTTACAGACAAAAAGATCATAGCCACGGTATCCTATTTAGGTGAAGAAAGTGAAGAAGAGTGTGACATGATTGAAGAAGACATTGTACAACTGCCTGTTATGTTCAAACTTTCACATTAGATATGAGACACAAAGACTAGACATTTATGTAGCTTTATGTAGGAGAACAG
>JANTCA010004657.1:0-10113 GCA_024741275.1 Chironex yamaguchii
CCTAAAATAGATTTAAACCGACGAGAATGGGAAAAATTCTGGTACGGCGGCGGCCGTACCTGCCGTACCCCGTGCGTTGTCGCTGAGAACAAGGAGAAGTACAAACTATTAAGGCTCCGTTTGATCGCTGTGTAGTCCCTACAATTGTTCTTAACGTTAAAGTTACTTTTTTCCGATGTATGAAAAATGAAACAGTTATCAAAATTTGTGAACATCTTTCTCAAACAATATTATAATATGCAAGGTTTTTCAACAGAGCTAAATTTTTATAAAAATGCTTAATCATGGGCATCATCAAGAAATTTAAATGGTGCTACCATCACACAAACATAGCATGCATACGCCAAAAGTATGGAAATACAAGACTGGTAGACAAGCATTTGAGAATTAATTTCTTGCTAAGACACACTGCACAACAATGAATCTTAGTCATTCAACCTGATTGGTAATTGGTGAACTTTAATGAAGACCTATACATACCAACTATCTGCCCTCGGACATATTCAGGATCATTAGGATGAATCTTAGTCAACTCTAATCTTTGATCTAGTAATAAATGAGGACAATCTTCACAATTCACTCATAGGTCATATATTATTTTTCAAAATGTCACAAAGCAATGAAGATAAAAAGATGGAAGACACGATTGCATCACTTAATCAACAGAAATCGTAATTAACACACCAGAGTACACTAATGCAAGTCAAAAACTAGATTACAGTAGCAAACAGGGGTTTTATCAATGGCAACTTCACACTCAAATCTCTCTCTTCAAATCTTTGTCCATGAAAAAGGGAATTCAAATGTCAAAACCTTACAAAAAATAGTTTTGACTGTTTACATTTAGCTCACTGCAAAAACTACATGCAGACTTCTCACTTAAGCAGAAACTTCCTACAAATCTCTTTCAGTCTTACAAAAGTGAAACAGGTTTGCTGCCTTGTCCAGTACAGGAATCAATCCACAAAAAAAGACAGCATAACTTTAAAAGTTTTATACTATGCATTCTTCTACCTTCACTACTTTTGAAACAAGAATTATTTACTAGCTCCCTTGTTTGAATGTTGTTAGGCACTAGTATATTGCAAGACCCAACAATTGCACCCAAAGCATTTGATAGTCAAAAAGCCACACTAAACTTCTTTGCTATAAACTTAAACTTGTCCACTTCCACTGGTATACCAACTAATGCTTTAGCATGTCAGGGGGTTACTTCAGCACAATCAACCTCAGTACCATTAATATTATCACTGCACTCCATGGCTGGTATAGTTCAGAGGATAGACTAAGAGTTGCTGATAGAGTTGCTTAATTCAACTAGGTTTGAATCCCACTGGAGCCATGACGAAATTCCTTGCTCAGATCATCCTTACCAGGTTAGTGTCAATAAGTACACAAATAAAGTTATGATAACCTGAGCTTTGATCAGGGTCTCCCAACTTGAAACTTTACAACATTCCAAATGAGATAAGCAAATAGATCATCATTAACTCACCTCCTACCAAAGAAGACTGCAAAAGTCTGAGGGAATAAGCATCCCTGATAGCAACTTTCACAAAACAACCAAAATTATGTGTATGTCGCATACCATTAGGCAATGCAATACAAAATATTCACTTACATCCAGTATCCTTTAGTCGGTTAATTGCTTGATGGGTAATTCTGACACACCCAAGGAAACCAGCTCCTTGCCTCTTGTGCACTTTACGCTGATTCCAGACACTGATTGTGACTGAATCATTTTTTCCAACGAATCTTGAATGAGAGATTGAAAGATAACATAATAACATGTCGCAGCTGAACTCTGTAAAATCACGGGGGAGAGGAGGGAAATGGAGAAAATTCCATTATATCTGACATTTAATCCCTATAACATATAAATTTGTTACATGACTATGGCCTTTTAGGTAAAAACATCAAAGACAAATCTTTTGTTTTTTCAAAAGGACACTAAAGTTACAAATTTATATTTGACTGGTTATATACTACATGCCTTTGTTTATTGCATGCAATCGCCGTACACACATAAGTGCACATCCAAATTGAATGAGGAGTGCCTTTATGTACACACACAAAGTGTTATTTTGCTTAAGTAAACTGGTACTTTGATGTCCAACACACCCTGTCATTCAATATCCTTGAATATAGAAATGTTGTTTTTATCGATACAAATGTTCATGAAGAAAATAAACACAGAAGACATTTGTCCTGTTAACATTGATAGTTTGGACTAATCAGACACTAACGAGTTTAACAACAAAGAAATTCCTGACTAGTCACTTCCAAAAAGGAAATTTATTGACACAAACATAGAAGCAGAATTGGTGAAAAAAATTCAACATATTCATTTTATCGGCAACACGATTACCTTTATCAACAAAGGGAGAATTAAATACTTATTGTTTGTATCATTTCTTAATTACCCTCTTATTACCATCCTAATAATTACATGTGCAAATTGCATGCATAAATAGATTTCCTGTGTGTGCATGTTGTCCCTTTTCTGAAAAGGGTTGAGACTAGCCCCACACCCTGTCATTTTTTTTAACATCTAGTCTTTTTTCACATATCTTGTAGGTTTACTCCAAGGAAATGAAGCCTGCTAGATAATAAAATGGCCATTACAGCTACATATTTACACCTAATGGATTTTGTCAGGATATAATTATTGTTTAATTATCCTTGCAACTTTATTTTCCGATTTCCAAGATGGTGACTCATGTATGTTCAATTTCTCTTGAATTAAACCAATGAGTTTTATTTACGACAATGTTTTCAGGATACAACAACTGCTCTTGATTTATCAATCGCTTCCACCTAAATGCTTTCCAAATGCTGACCTAACTGAACTTTGTATGTGGTGTCTCTACTACCTACCTTAGTTCACTGTCAATATCAACAATTTACATTAGATGTAAAATGATGGCTATTAACACAAAACTTTGAGAAATGAGATTGCTCAACATGTCTCATTGTTAAAATAAGAAAAAATATATTTCCCGTCCTTTAGTAAATCTTGCAGAGCTAAAAACATGGTGGTCATGGTTTGATATTGTCTGTTGTTACAAACTAATTATGTGAAAAATCTTTTCGACATGATTCCAAAGAAACAAAGACCAGCACCCACATTGCAGAATGTGCTTGAACAGATCTTCCTGTGTCAAGCAGTCTGGCACTCATGGTAGTGTGTAAGAAAAAACACGAAGGCAATATTGCTCTGACCAACATACATCAATAGCATTGGTCACCAAGGTCATACAATAATGTCGTCTGCTTACAAATCATAATGCTGATTCCATTTCGGATCCAATGTTCCTTTTATTGAACGTGTGGAGTGGCACTGTCCACTCCCGTCAACTGAAATTCTTGCAAACGGATCAGGTAATCCTACAAAGTAAATAATATGTATATAAACACGAATACAATTATCCAAGAAATACGAAGTTAAAGCTTTAAGTTTTGAAAGCAATCATTAACCTCAGTTTTTATGTAATCATTAGGTAAGTATTGTATGTCTCAGAGTGGAACATCTGTTTAGGTAAGAATCTATTCTTGAATGTAATGAGATCTTGCTTCTTGGGAAATTCGTTTTTTCTGTGTTTCAGCTTAAGCCTTCATCAGTGGCAGATATACATATATAGTATCACAACAAATATATATATATATATATATATATATAATTTGAAGGTGTTGACTTAATAACCAACATTTTGTGGATGTGGTACCTTGACTGTCAAATTTTAGACAAAGTAGAGATTAAGCCACATATCTTGATTACAGACACTTTAGTCAAAACCAGTCTGCTCTATATAACTGGACAGAATCCAGAGTGAGAATAATTAAAATGTATTAACACCAAATTAAAGGACAAACACAAATAATAGTCATAGATGGTCATAAGTGAAAACTTACTGAAAAAGTCCCTTTTCACAAGATTCTTTGCACAGAGAACTACAAAAAATGACAAAACAGTATACATAGTATATTGTTGCACACTGCAGTTTAACTGCTTTCTGGTAGAAAACACCAGGAAAACAGGGACATTATTTTTGGAACCAATGTATGTCCTGTGATTTTCCTCACATGAGATCAAATAATTCTTGCTTTTGGCAGTAACTTCATACACCTAAAATTTTAGTACCTAACCACTCCTGCCCAAGACTACTTGACCATGGTTTAATTAGTGCAAATCATGTGGCTAGATGTTTTTCTCTTCCAACATTGCTGAAAAACTTGTAAAAAAGCTGGTCTCATTTATCATCTGTACAAGTAGGTACTCGAAAGCCACTGGCAAGGCATTACTTCACCAAAACTTAATCAGATAACCTCAAAACTGCATTATTATAATAGTTTCATAACTTGTTTTAAACCTCTTGCTGCTTTTAAGACAGAGTTTTTCCACGTACAAGAACAATAGCAAAGACTGGTAATCAATGTTTTTGCCAAGCTAATGCCTTCCTTGTTTAAGTTTACCTGGGACAAATATCATTATGACTTCATGATGTTTCATTGGATAATGAAGAAACAACAGCTAATAAAAAAGAGGAGATTCTGGTGTTTCTGTGGATACTTAAAGCTACACAATGAAGCAAGTGAAAGTTGTTCTGATAATGAATTAAACTTTCTGAACGTGATTCTAACATCATATTGAGACATTACAATTAAAATTGGTATCAGCATAAAGCAAACGCTCTCCCCTTCCCCTACAAAACAGTAGTTTTCGTTACCCTCTATACTAAGCATTGCCTGACAAAAGAAACGTACCCAGATTGAATTTGACGTGTTTCATCACACTTTTTCAGTATAAGAACACATACAACAAAAGTTTAGCAGAAAATCAAGTAAACAACGAAGTTGTGACTCTCAGTCTCCAAAATCAGAGGACTTTCAATCAGTATGTAAAATATATAAGCACTGTCATATTCATTAATGTTTCCATTGTGTATGCTTTACTTTAATATGGCTGTATAGTTCTTGCAACTCTTTCCTGCCGTGAGCTACCCAGCTTCTCACCTTAGATATATCATATCATGTCTCCTCAAGACAATGCAAATCATGTCTCAAGATGATCCAAGTCCAGGCTATAAAGGTTTCTTACAATGCAGGTGGATTAAAAATGTAATATATAAATATATATATATATATATATATATATGAAGATTGCTGAGATAATCAAAAGCTAAGAGTTCAAACACTATGTGAGAATTGGGTGACTTTTTCTACGACTGAATACTCTGATCTCCCAAATGAAACATTTGACTTGGTTGAAGAAAAAATTGGTAGCACTCTTTAATATCTAGAGAAAGTCCCTAACAAATCTAAGATCTTGCATAATTCCTTAACCATAATGCTCTCTACACAATTTTTAAAATATGAATAACATGCACAAATAATGCAAAAATATTTAAATGCATGTAACTTTTAAACAGGTTGTCCAAGAATAAACATCATCTATAAGTCTGATGCAACTACTAAGTTTGACAAAATGGCTTTGGAGTACCTAGTATAAGTTCAACAAATGGCATAAAAGCACTTGTTTTTTTCCAAAAAGTGGTGAAGTATGCAACCAGACTGGTCAAAGACTAATGGAATACAATAAGAACTTGCACTACACATTAGCTCATGCAACTTCTGTACTACATGCAAGACCACCCTGATGACTTCTACATGAAACTAGAGCAAACAGATGGACAATTGTCTTGTACCCACAGAAAACATGGTGCCTGTTAAGCATACAATACACCAATGAAGAGACAATGTCAAAGTTACACTCTCTTTGTTTAGGCAATCTATCCTTTAGTAAGAAAAAACATTATGCACCATTAATTGACATTTTATCACTCGAATATTTTGATGAAGACAAAAACCGAAATGTCAAAGAATGATGTACTTGAGTCATATTACTTTACTTACTTACTTAATCCTTGAACTACTTCTCATGGGGGTGGAAGAGCTGTCGGATTCCCCTTCACGAAAGTACGCCTCCACTGTGCCCGATCTCCTGCGATGTCACAAATGATGCCAATAGGGTTCCTCGACCAATGGGCCCCATAGGCATTCTTGAGCTGAGGACTCAGATCGTCCAAAACTAGCTTTGCCCAGGTTTTCTTTGGGGCGGTCCGGGTACATTTCCACGACGCACATATACATATACAATTTTGTACACTATTGGCGAGTGTTTGACATGAGTAATTTACATATCATATCTATATAATACCTATAATACCTCAACAGACACAGTACTTTACATATATTTGTCAAGAGTGGAGCATTACCACAATAGCTGCACTAAGCGAGAGCCAACCGGGCTCGAACTGGTAACCCTCAGACAAGCCAACACTCAAACCTCAGTGCCATCACGGCACAAAGGATTGGTGACGGACTTTCAAAGTCCTTGGTATTACGAGATGAAACCCAGCGGTGGGTAAGGGGAAATTCATTAATTTTTTCTGTGTTTTGGTTTAAGCCTTCATCAGTATCAGTTACATGTAATACCTCAACAGACACAGTGCTTTAAATATATTTGTCCAGAGTGGAGCATTACCACAATAGCTGCACTAAATGGGAGCCGACCGGGCTCGAACTTGCAATCCTCAGACTTAAAAGCCAACACTCAAAGCTCCGTGCCATCATGGCACAAAGGTTTGGTGAAGGACATTCAAAGTCCTTGGTCTTATGAGGAAACCCAGCAGTGGGTAAGGGGAAATTCATTAACCTTTTCTGTGTTTCGGCTTAAGCCTTCATCAGTGTCAGATATATGTAGTATCTCAACATATACATATATCGCCTTGAAAATATGCAACATTGCGCTAAAATAATACTTTCATTTTAAAAGCTAGTTTTGCTACATGTTTTGTACAAATAGGTTGCCATATACATATACCTTCCTTTCTGACGTTCATACTCTGAAGAGTGTTGGACAAAAAAAGCTTTTAAGTAAGATTTTAGTGCAACGTCGCAACTTTCAAGTCTTGTACCGCAAATAGACTGTTCATATATAAATATAAATTTATATATAGTCACATGTAGTTATAAAGTTGTTCTTTCATACATACATATTCAATACTTGCAGACTCGTTTTAGGACATGCATTGTGCTTGCACACAATGTCCTACCAGAAAATAGAGTTTCTCCCAGTCAAACCCTACATGTCCAATTTTACCCACAAAATTGCAGTAGTACAATATAGACCTTGCTTGTTCCACTTTCTAAAACCTGTTTTGCTGGTGAAGATCAACTTGTCAAGGCTAAATGATCTTCTGGTCTGGTAAACCTGAAAAATAGAGGTGTGAGGCCTGTGTGAGCCATGCAGGTAAGACGTCCTTAATTAACAAGATTGAGCAACCAGTTTGCGCTGAGCTTATAATGAGATTGAGAATTCCTCTTGCTGGAAGTTCTAATGAAGTTCTATCTGTCTATGTGGTGACTCTTCATCTGACGACAATGCTACTTCTTTCTAACATAAACCAGTCTATTGTAACCAATTTACAAAGTTCCAAGAGTATAGTAATCATTGGTGACTTCAATGGGTTGGTCAACTCAGATAGTGAGACCTGGTCTCCCCTAGATCCGTATGGCACTGGTGGAGTCAATTTGAATGGTCTCCTTCAACTATTTAGTAGACGAAATTTAATCAATAACCCTTTTTTCACGAAAAGAACAAGGCAACCTGGTTCCATCTTGAGTCTAAGCATAGCATACCAATTTACTTGATTACATTGTATGCAGATGTACTGATTTAGGAAATTTTTGCAAAGAGCGATGAGTGTTGCTGAATGTGATACTGATCACTTAATGTTCTGAGCTTATCTCAAAATTTCTATTCAATGGAATAGTCATTTCAGCGGAGTCAAAGCACCCAAGCGTATTGATGTCTCAAAGATGAAAGATCCAGTTGTAACAAATTCCCTCAAATCTGGTTTTGACCAGGTGCTTGTGATTGGGAGAGTAGGAGATACGATTTACAAAAAAATATGATGACATGCTTGGAATGAGCATTCCCAGACACCAGGACTGGTCTGCTGATGATTCCAGTGTAATCACCCTTCAAATTGACAAGAAGCAGAAAGCTCATTTGCAAATTCTCAACTCTACATCTCTAAACAGGTCAGCTCTTGTTGTCCACTTCTCTTCTGTGAAGAGTAAGGTTCAGTGTTGTGTGTGTCAAATAACAAGTGGAGGTCTGACCTAGCAAGGGAAAAACAGACTGCCTATGATCAGAAGAATATAAAGACAAAGTCTTATGCTTTGTCAGGTTTTTATGCTTTGCTTCTGGTCCAAACGTTTCTCCAACCACACCACTCCTTGCGAAAAATTGGACAACCATGTTGAAAACGTCAGATGAAAATATGTGTCAATGGCATGAACATTTTTCGAGATCTCTTTCCCAATCCCTCAAATGTGGATGTTGCTGCAATAAACAGCATCCCTCAGCATATCCTTCCTCCTGAACTTGACATGGAACCAACTTTCAAAGAAACAATTGAGTACATGACTCAGATCAATTCAAAGCTTCTGTGCTAGATGGGTTTTCCTGATGAGCTATTGAAACATATGGCCTTTTTGTCTGACACATTCAATCACATGCACAAATTCAAGAGTGCTTTTCATGACATGCACAGTGTTATTTTGCTTAAGTAAAGCGGTACTTTGATGTTTGATAAAACCAATGTCCTTCAATAAACTGTGATTACTGACTGATCTCACACCACTTATGAGAAAGTCACAAGTGGTATTGTCTGACAATATGAAATAATGATGGGAATGGCATGTGCAAATTTACCTGTGAATTTTGTTCCACATGTGTTGTTTTACTCCTGAAAAGGACTGACTGACCATTGTGCAGTCTACTCTTTAGTGTTGTTAGTATGGCAGGGTGACCCAGTTGCCAGACTGGATAGACGAGGGATTGTAGATATATTTTCTACTAAATAGCTCCTAGAAAAATGTATTGAACAGTGTGTGCCTCATTATCAGGTGTTTGTAGATCTAACCAAGGCATTCGGTAGTCAACCATGAGGCTCTATGGAAAGTGCTCAGAAAATTTGGCAGTTCACCTAATTCTAATGAAAAGTATTGCTACAATTGTGACTAAGAACAAGTGGCATTGGGCTGGTCATCTTGTCCAGCTTGATGACTGTATTCTCTGAAAACAATTGCTTTATGGCAAACTTCTTTCTGGCAAAAGACCCAAGCAAAAGCCAAAAAACAGGTTCCAAATAGTGTCAAGGAAAGCTTAGCAAACTTTGATATTCCTGCTGACAATTGGGAGTCCTTAGTGTCTGATCATAAGCAGGGGGGAGGGAGTGAATTACAAGGGTGCTGAATGTTTTGAAGCATCCAGGGTAGACAGAGCAAAACTCAAGAGAGCATGTAGGAAACATGAAACCTTGCCAACAAATTGTGGGGATAGGTGAGTAACAGGACTCTGTTGTCAAAGGCAGGTCTTGCTAATCACATGAAATCATATGATAGCATTAACTATTTTTTCCAAGACAAACACAGGATCTCAGCTTGTCATGCTCTTGATGCTTTAAAGTCTGCCGATTAGCTAGTTGCCTTAAACATCACAGGAAAGTAGCACACAATGCAAGTTCTGTCTCTCTTGGTCAACCCAGACCAATAACCATCATGAATGTCAAGTCTGCTCAAAAGTACGCACATCAATTGCAGGGCTAAAAAGACATCTCCAGGCTCATGGACAGTCAATGAATGAAGGAGTGGCATTCATCTGACAAGATATTGCAATAGTCATAAATACATACGTATATACATATACACATATTTATATATACATATATCCATGGTTTGACTTATCTGTAAAACAGTGCTCTATACATAAGATTAGAGTGTAGGATATATGCAAAGTAAGGAGAAGACAAATCTACTACATTTTTATCCCTACAATCCTGCTTCATGATAGCCCAATCTTAAGAGTACAATAAGTGATGAGAATAGCAGGAAAAAAGTGGAATACATTCTTTTCATCTCCACAAGCCTGTCCCCTGAGTAAATTATTCTGTGCATTTATTTATATATATATATATATATATATATATATATATATATGCATAATATGCATAATATGTATGTAGGTATGTATGTATGTATGTT
>JANTCA010004658.1:0-10113 GCA_024741275.1 Chironex yamaguchii
ATGATCGGATGTTGGTTCCACGCCCTTCAAGTGCCTTGAAAATAACAGAAACGCTCATTTGTCAATTTCACTTTATATCTATAATGTCTTAAATTTTTGCTTTCTGTAACAAAATTCCCAACAGTAACCGTAAAGTTAAACAGTATTGGTTTATATAAAAACTGAATCAACTTTTGCTACGCATTAATAGTAAATTGAATAAAAATTATCAAACTTCAATTATTCTCGCTTTAAGTTTCGATCATTTATCGACAAGCTTTTCAAGGTCTATTCCGTCTGTTACATCATTTTCACAAGCAATGATCTTAGGGCTGTCTAGCCGATAATCAGACATTTTTTATCTCAAATACGTCTTCAGCAGCTTTAATCTTGAAAATGAACGCTCATTACAGATACTGGTGCAGTAAGCTTTTGCAAGATGGGGATACAAGCATCTTTTGCCAGCCAACGTCAGCATAATATCATTTTCAATATTTCTGATGTCAAGAAAATGAAAATCAGCTACTTTGAGATCATCGGAAAACCTTTGACACAAGAGAATGCAGTCATCTTTTGTAGCTTTATGAAGCAGTTGTGGATGGAGGCATCTTAGATGACCAAGGGACTCAGTTAATGCTTTCTCGATATCTCTGTACTCTCTTATGAGCCTGCTAATGACCTTAACATTTCAATGCGGTAATGATCTTTGAAAGTGTGAAAAATGGCACTACCTACATTCTTATTAAACCTTGATGGAACCCTTCGTGGCCTATATCACTTTGAATACTCTACTAGTGATTTGATTCCATATTTATGACAATGAGCAACGGCTATTTCTATATCTCCATCAATTGTACCTTCATCTCTTCGAATAGCTTTTACCGAATCAAAACAAAATTTACCGACGAAACAAAAATATTGGGGGTGTCGCGCCCCACGGTAAGTCCTTCCCTGCTGCTGCTATAACTAACGACGGTGAGTACATACCATTAACTTTTGTATCATTACCTATTCATATTGTTACCTTATGTAGGCGTGTATGAAAACTTTGCTTGACTAGCCATCAGACGGATTGAAGTGCCTATACGCAACGACTTTTTTACCTAAAAAACGTAAAACGTCTTGTTATTACGACCTCAGCTTCAACAAATCTTCGAACCTTAATATCATTAAGGCGTCCAACAGTGACCTGGCGAATGTTTCATTTTCTTTGGGTCAACCAAAATCTCACAATACCTTTCTTCTCTTTTATATAGTCTTATCTTATTTTATTTATTTGTCTTTTAGTTGTTTTAACTAATTTCTAGTAGTGTCCTATAGGATTTTGTTTCTTGCAGCAATCTTCTTCTCATGGACCGACCTGAGTACCCTACTTGAACACCTGTAAAGTAGGATGAATGTAACCTTCGTACATAAGAATCAAAAGTTTGTGTATATTGTTATCTGTTGTGACTGCTAATTAGTGTTAAGCTTGGCAAGTGCACTGGTAACATGACCTGCACCTACATTTATCGCCTTCCCTGACCATATGTAGCAATAATTGCAGAAAAATACTTAAGAATAACTACTTTCTTCTGTTTGTCGCCATCATATATGGCGAGATTTTCCTCTGTTGTCCCTGTTCCAGTTATTTTCATACCTTACTTTCTGAGGACATCATTGAACTTGTTAGTAAGCTCTTGTGGTCTTTTTTGAGTTATCGGTTTGATATCATTAGTAAAGTACAAATTGGAGATAAGTCAGCCTTCATATTCAAATCCTTCCGTACTATACTGGACTCCGCTAGTAAGGAGCCTAGATCTTGCTTACTTGTAGACTTTTCAAGGAAGGTATGTCATATGAGCGCCTTTACTGTGTTTCTTTATTCCATGCCTAACATTTGCCTAGTGCATCTTCTCTTCGACGGGTAATCCGTCTCTGGAAAAACTTCAGGGGAAACTTAGAGGCTTAATTTATGAGGCTGATTGTTCCACAAATTGGTGCATTTTCTGTTGTTACCCATTTTAAGGGAGTTATGTTCTGATCGGTGCTGTCCACTGCGATGGCTATATGTCTGATCTGAGGATGACAATGCACACGTTATGAAGACATTTTAAAGTTTCTCCTCTTTGCTTTGTCAACATTGCACTGACGTTGCTTGTATGAGGTAAGTTGTTGTCCTTCAGCTCGTTTATCGCTGCTTCAGCTTCCGACAATATATCATCCTTGTCTTTTGTTTTACTAACTTCATCTCTTATCATATCCCTATCCATGTCTTCTCTTTAGATGTACCGTTCTGGGAAAATAGCTTTTTCATATTTCTGCCTATTTGGAGTTTTGAAAGTAGCTTTCAATTGGCAATCTTAAATGCAGCTGGTGAGTCCCTGGGCTGTTCTTTTCAATTGTCTTACTACACGAAATGCCTCGGCAATATTCATCTTCTGGTTCTTCTTTTCGTCTCGAGCCTAGTGACAGGTTAACTTCCTACCATCGACCACATGCAAATCGAATGATGGTTTTTAGGGTGTAAATGCAAGCCTTCTCCTTTGCAGCTGAAAAGCCCAACTATAGTAACTGAAATTCGTACTTGTTCAGCCATTATATTTCAGGTTTCTATATTTCGATGAATGTGTCTAAGTGCGGTATTTTTTTCCACTTATAAGGTATCTGCTTATGTACATAATCAAGCGATTTTGTAGTATTATTAAAACTAAGAGACACAACTAAGTTTCTCAAAAGGTTGTAGTATATGAGAGCAAGGGAGTTATTTCTTTGTCGACATATAGTCTTTGGCAAAAGTGGAGGCACCTCCCGGATAGCAAGAATGTTTTGCAACAAGATTTATAACTACTTCGAGGAATAAACACAACGTGAGAGTTATCAATTTACACAAGTGGACTTACGACTAAGCAGTTATCGAAAGAGTTGTCTATTTGAGGGGATTCACAAGTACTACAAGTAACAAGCATTTATCAAGAGAGTAATTGGTTTGAGGATTTACAATTTCTAGGTGGAATAGGTTCAAGTTACCGAATTTTACCCAAATGGTCTTTGGGTTCGTTTGTGTAGCGTGTCAAGTAGTTCCTCAGGTTTTTTTATGCTTGGAAGAGCTGTGTTTACGTAATGTTGCTATTGGAACATTCTGTTGCTATAGGAACATTACGAGAAGCAATTGGTACGGCATAATAGGACAAGTTGGCTAGAATTTTAAGTGACGGAAGTATGAAATGTTCAAGATGGCTATCGGAGCATCAAGGAGAATGGAGGTTGGAGGAAATGCTCTACAACATGCGAACACGAATATGGCAGTGCTCGTTGGATGTGGTAAAAGGAGAGAGATTAGCCATCAAATCACAACCCTGGAGGTGTTATTGGACAAGTTTTGCCTGGCTAAAACCGATTTGCTTACAGAGAAAATCACAGCTGATGAAGATGTGGATACATGGGAATCAAGTGTAGATGCTGTTATCATGCAGATAGAGACGTCTTTGGATCAGCTCAATGAGAAGTTGGTGGAAGTTAACATAACCAAACAGGAAACGGCTGCCATGGAGGAAAAAGTCAAGAACGAGAAAGTTCAAGTGGAAGCAAGGACCAAAGTGGCTGCTTCTCCTGTATTATCAGTGGGAGAAAATGTGTGCAAAACTGTCGCAGCAAAACTACCCAAGTTGATGATTACTAAATTTAATGGAACCCACTTGGATTGGCTTTTGGGGACACTTTCAGAGGAAATTGACAAGTCAAAATCAATTGCTCCAGTCACCAAGTTTTCATACCTGAAGGAGATGCTTGTCCTCAATGTCCGGGTACTCACTGATGGCCTGCTATTTACCTCAGAGGAATACGAACGGACCAAAGCAATCCTATTGTCTGAATATGGACAATCAAGTGAGATAGTGAAAGTACATGTGCAAGCCATAATGAATCTGCCGACAATCATAAGTGGGAGTGTTGATCAGATTAACGAATTCTACCAGAGCCTCCTAACACATGTGCAAATATTGGAGACAATGGGAAAGTTAAGGGACATCAATGGACATGTACCCTGATCTTGGGCAAGTTGCCCAGAATCAGGTCCGATTTGCTGCATCTGGATTCCGGCTGGAAAGATTGGGTATTTGCTCAGCTGGTGGGAACATTAACTTAGTGGCTATTGGTGATCTTCACTTCTGTTGAGGAGTTGGTTACCTGTGAATGAAATTGTTATGTCAGACATTCCAGACTCAGTGGGTTTACAACTGTTGCTATTGGAACATTCTGTTGCTATAGGAACATTACGAGAAGCAATTGGTACGGCATAATAGGACAAGTTGGCTAGAATTTTAAGTGACGGAAGTATGAAATGTTCAAGATGGCTATCGGAGCATCAAGGAGAATGGAGGTTGGAGGAAATGCTCTACAACATGCGAACACGAATATGGCAGTGCTCGTTGGATGTGGTAAAAGGAGAGAGATTAGCCATCAAATCACAACCCTGGAGGTGTTATTGGACAAGTTTTGCCTGGCTAAAACCGATTTGCTTACAGAGAAAATCACAGCTGATGAAGATGTGGATACATGGGAATCAAGTGTAGATGCTGTTATCATGCAGATAGAGACGTCTTTGGATCAGCTCAATGAGAAGTTGGTGGAAGTTAACATAACCAAACAGGAAACGGCTGCCATGGAGGAAAAAGTCAAGAACGAGAAAGTTCAAGTGGAAGCAAGGACCAAAGTGGCTGCTTCTCCTGTATTATCAGTGGGAGAAAATGTGTGCAAAACTGTCGCAGCAAAACTACCCAAGTTGATGATTACTAAATTTAATGGAACCCACTTGGATTGGCTTTTGGGGACACTTTCAGAGGAAATTGACAAGTCAAAATCAATTGCTCCAGTCACCAAGTTTTCATACCTGAAGGAGATGCTTGTCCTCAATGTCCGGGTACTCACTGATGGCCTGCTATTTACCTCAGAGGAATACGAACGGACCAAAGCAATCCTATTGTCTGAATATGGACAATCAAGTGAGATAGTGAAAGTACATGTGCAAGCCATAATGAATCTGCCGACAATCATAAGTGGGAGTGTTGATCAGATTAACGAATTCTACCAGAGCCTCCTAACACATGTGCAAATATTGGAGACAATGGGAAAGTTAAGGGACATCAATGGACATGTACCCTGATCTTGGGCAAGTTGCCCAGAATCAGGTCCGATTTGCTGCATCTGGATTCCGGCTGGAAAGATTGGGTATTTGCTCAGCTGGTGGGAACATTAACTTAGTGGTGTGAGCATAACCCAGTGGGAGATACTTAATTCAAAAGCAAGCCCAAATTCAAGAAGCAAGACGCAAGGAAACACGACTGACCATACAAGACTATTCACCAGTTTAAGGGCCCAAGCAACTGTGTACACTCTGATCAAGAGGGACATCAGAGTTCAGACTGCAAAATTGTGAAATTGATAGATGAAAGGAGACAATTACTTACCACCAAGCAAGTTTACTTCAACTGCACCCGTCGTGGTCATTGGGCATTGTCATGAAAAGCAGAGGATGTTTTTAGTGCGGTAGCCCCCATTAGACATCCATTTGTGAGAAGACCCTGAGAGCAAACAGTACCAGTAAAGAAAGTGAGAACAAGGAGGGAAGCAACATCTCACGCCTGGGCAATCCTCTGCTTTGTGCTGAGAATGACATTTCCGTCATCTACCCTGTGGTGATTGTTACAGCTAATGGGGTAACCTGCAGAGCAGTATTGGATACAGCATCAGGGAGCTGTTATGCATCATCTACTTTGCTTAACAAAGTTGGAGTAAAAGCAACTAAGAAGGAGTCACGAAATATTGAGATGCTGTTACACCCAAGCTGAAGGAAAGTTGATGTGTTCAAGGTTGACGTTGCTTCAACTGATAGAAACTCTTGTCTCCCTGTGAAGTCACCCCAGTCAAAAAGGATACTTTGATGAAATTGAACAATCCACATTATGCTCTAGAGATTTACACATCTTTTGCGGATAATTGTACCATACCAGAACTATCAGTTCACCTGCTGCTTGGACTTGGAGAATATTCAAAGATCAAAATCCAAGTACTGCCAAAGGTTGGTAAATCTGGACAGCCTGTTGTAGAGCTAACCAAATTTGGTGGATATGCATGTCACCAGGAACTGATATTGACAGCCAAATCCTTCTTACTCAATCCTCTATGGTGGATTTTGATCGACTGTGTAGACTGGATGTGTAGATGGTGATCAACAAACCATCTACCAAGACTTTAAGGAGCAGCTGAGGCAGAGTAAAGATGGGTAGCGCCAAACAAGACTGATGTGGTTGGTCCAGCATCCCGAATTGAACAACAACAGGACAGCAAGTTTAATGAGATTGTCTAGCCTGATCAAGAAATTGAAGGGATCTGAAACTGTTTGCTGAAAATGATGAGATCATTCGAGAGCAGCTATGCTGTATGTCGCTGTATGTACCCTGTAGCATTTGCTGGTACTTTTTCAATGTATTATTAAAAAAACACCGGCAAATGCTAGAGGGAAAGAGTTCTTCATTTCACACAAACAACTGGTCAGAGAAAGTACCGAAACTACTACCAAGCTACGGATTGTTTATGATGCATCCTGCAAGCCAAATCAAGATCATTCTTCATTTAATGAGTGCTTGGAGACAGGACCCCCATTTTAAAATCTATTGTGGGATGTACTAGTCAGGAATCGGTTAAAACCTATTGTATTGATGGGAGATTTGAAGCAAGTCTTCCTCCAAGCATGCAGATGACTGAGACTGCCTTCGTTTCCACTGGATTAAAGACAAGCAGTCCGAAGAAGTGACAGCTTACTGGTTTACAAGAGCGATTTTTGGATTAGTCCAATCTCAGCTTGACAGCATTCGAAGCAAATATCCAGGGACTGTTGAGGAAATCCATAAAGATCTCTATGTAGATGATGTAATTGGCGGAGGGGAGACTGAGGTGGAAGTGAGGAAATTCAAGGAGAGTACTGCAATCTTCGCTGGGGAAGATTATACTTACAGCATTACACTTCATGAATGTCACTCCGATGTATCAAATTCAAAGTCTGATAACAGTAATGCAAGTGGTGATCATACCTATGCTAAGCAGGAGTTGAGTGTTAATGATGAAAGCTCGATTCTGGGGCTTGCCTGGAACAAAGGTACAGATACCATAGCAGCGAGAGTACCCAATAAACAAGAAGAGACAACTAAACGAGGAATGTTGGGATTTCTGGCTTCAATTTACAGCCCAATAGGATTGATCTCACCAATATTGCTTTTGAGAAAACTCTTATTTCGAGAAGTTAACGACTTGAAACTAGGATGGGATACTCCTCTACCAATATTTCTACAAGACCGTTGAATGAAATGGAAACGTTGACTCCCTGGAACAACATGGTTATGCAAGGTGATAAAAGAGGAGAAGCTGTACGACTTTCTCACTAAACAGGAAATGAAGTGCCAATTTAACTTCAGCAGAGTATCATGGTGGGGAGGTCAATTGAAATAGAGCATAGGAATCTGGTCAAGGAATCTCTTTACAAAACGATTGGACTATCGTTTTTGTCATGGAAGCAACATGAATCAGTTCTACTTGAGATCACCCTAAACAACAGGCCATTGATGTACTTGGAAGACGACATCCAAACCCCAGTACTCACACCAAATTCGCTCATGATGTTTAATGATAGGAACTTACTTCATCCCTCAAGAGACTGTGGATCAGATGGAGGAGACGGACTTGAGAAAATGTGCTAAATTTCTACGAGCATGCAAGGACCAAGTGTGGAGCCAATGGACAAAGGAATACCGGAGGTCACTTCGGGAATGACACAATCAACTCCACAATGGGAAGCAGTCCAGTCTGAAAATAGGAGATGTTATCATTATTAAGAGAGATGAGAGAAACCACAGTTGTTGGAAAACCGAAATTGTCAAGCAGCTGTTTCTTAGCTGGGACGGAGTCGTAAGAGCAGTGAAGTTGAGACCTGGTCAGCCAACATTGGAACAAGTAATTCAACACCTATACCCATTGGAGTTATCCTGCCATCGAGTATAGATCAAGGGACCAACTTGAAGACAAGGACAGAGCCTTGAGATGAGAACTGTATTTGCTATCTTTGGTATCAAATAGGGGGAGGGTGTTGGGGATGTCAGGACATAATACAGTAAAACGTGCACTATTTGTTAAGTAATCCTCGGTGTATGTTTAATAATTACGTTTATGTTTTGAAACCTGATGTATGTGAAATTTGTGTGGGTTAAGAGTGTTGCAAGGTAGGGTAGTACTTACGTCTGATTTTTTGGGAGCATGCATGTCTGACATTCCAACAACAATTCTCAAATGTGGGGGTGTGAAATATTACATCAGTCAGAATGTACATAATCAAGCGATTTTGTAGTATTTTAACAAGAAAGAGACACTTTTACGTTTGTCAATAGGTCATAGTATGCGGAAGCAAGGGAGTTATTTCTTTGTCGACATACAATCCTCGACAAGAGGCATGTCCACAGATGCAAGGGGTTAGGGCTCTCTGTTTCTCAAAATTGAACCTCTCGAGATTAGTAAAAACCACAATCAATGCTACCGGTAATTTAGCAGAGCTGATTTCAAAATAATTTCTTAAAGTCGCACCCACAGAAACCCACCTGCTGCATATGCCTCTGGTTGAGGTAATGTTTTACTGCTGATGCGTTGTTCGCTCCTCCCTATGCAAATGTAGGTAGAAGGATCCCGACTTAAAAGCTAGAAAATGTTTAATAGCAATTTTTCTACTTGAACCAAGTGGGTGGAGTCACTCTTAGCAATAAATGTCTGTACTCCGATGGTAAAAATCCTAAAAATCACTATCAAAGACTCTATGCGTCTTGGGAAGTTTACGCCTGCTAACTGTCTTGACAATGGGGATAAATAATAAAAGATTTCTACCCGGATGTTAGCTAACGCTTTGTAATTAGGAGGGGAGACAAGAGGGAGGGTTCCAGGGGCTAAGCTTTGTGAATTTTTTATCATAAAGCCGTTCAGCATATATATTTTTTATTTTATTTGCTCTTGAGCAAAAATCTGATAAACTGCTATTATTAGAATTATAAAAAGTCTCATTCTGCTTGATAAGAACAACCGGTATGATTACATTTACTTACAAAGTCCAAGAAATCATCGGTAAAAGTCTCGAGGTTAAGTTCCTAATGAGGAATGCAGTGAGTGTTTAGGTATTTTCAATTTGTAAAATAAAACGTGATTTCTTTAACTGTCGAAGAGTTTTCAGCACTATAAATTAGTATATTGTCTGTTTAAATTTTTTTGTTGGATTTGTTATGCACTGAGCAAGCCTGATGCTCTGCTACTGTTAATTTTCCTCCAGCCTTGATTTCTTGATCTCTGTCATGTTCAGCGGGATCACATATTTGATCGACACTAAAGAATAGACATGTTAGCGAATGGACAGAGAAAAGACTTAATTTTTGTAATCCTATTTGCAACACATGGCTTCCTTTTAAATTCTCATTAATTTTGAAAGGACAAAAGAATTCCCAATATATGTGACTGACGAAAACTCTGTCAAATGTGATCTTCTCCAGATGTATAAACTTTGTACAAAATTCTCCGGTTTAAGGAAATTAATCTCACGAAACATGTCTAAACAAACAGGTATACAAAAACGTTGGGACAGCCTTCGACCATTTGGGCAATGAATAAGCTAGTTCTGGATTATAGAAAGTAGATCAATTCGAATTAGGATTACTGTCGCCTTCATAAACTCCCTTATAATGCGCGATGTAATGTTAAAACGATTCGTCTCATAGCCAACGGGTCGTTTTAATAATCCCTGAGAAAATGCTTTATTGCTCGATAAGACAGAACCTATTTTTAAATAAATCACAATATATTCGATTATGACAATAAATCTTTGATTGAGCTTGCGCAAAACAAAAAAGGTGGTAAAGATGGAATTGTTTCAATCTGTTCTTCAAGATTTCTGAAGAGGCGTAACGCTTAAAGTGTTAGACAAGTGATGAGACAATCGACTTCACTTCAATATATATATATATATAAAACTCAAAAATACACCAATTCATTGACTTCAATGAATTGGTGTATTTTTTGAGTTTTATATATAATATTTATACACTTAGGAGAAGGTTGGCCTTTTGAGTA
>JANTCA010004660.1:0-10113 GCA_024741275.1 Chironex yamaguchii
TCAGCAATGATACATTTATCATTATGTAGATGTTCATTTTTAATTGATCGTCGATGCAACCAAATCAGATGCAATAAACTTACCCAAATTCAGAAATGATACATTTATGATCATGTAGATGTTCATTTTTAATTGTTCGTCGATGCAACCAAATCAGATGCAATAAACGTACCCAAATTCAGAAATGATACATTTATCATTATGTAGATGTTCATTTTTAATTGATCGTCGATGCAATCATATCACATGCAATAAACTTGCTCAAATTCAAAAATCATACATTTATGATTACATAAATGTCCATTGTTAATTGATAGTCTATGCAACCAAATTGGATGCAATAAACTTACCCAAATTCAGAAATGATACATTTGTCAATTACGATTACGAAAATGTTTACTATTAATTGATCGTCTATGCAACCAAATCAGATGCAATAAACTTACCCAAAATCAGAAATGATACATTTATGATTATGCAGATGTTCATTTTGACTTGATTGTCGATGCAACCAAATCAGATGCAATAAACTTACCCAAATTCAAAAATGATACATTTGTCACTTATGATTACATAAATGTCCATTGTTAAGTGATAGTCTATGCAACCAAATTGGATGCAATAAACTTACCCAAATTCAGAAATGATACATTTGTCAATCACGATTACGAAAATGTTCACTATTAATTGATCGTCTATGCAACCAAATTAGATGCAATAAACTTAATCAAATTCAGAAATGATACATTTGTCACTTATGATTACATAAATGTTCATTTTTAATTGATCGTCTATGCAACCAAATCAGATGCAATAAACTTACCCATAATAGTCATAATAATCGCACCAGTGACCATAACAAAAGCCATTAATGTATCCAGGTAAATAACAGTTGCTAGTCCACCTGCCCAAAAAGCAAAGACAAATAAACGAACGCAGAGCCCATGTATATGGGGTTGGATTGACTCATAGACTGTAGCTGAGGAAAAAACATATCTGAAAGACTCTCTTCCAATTTTAAAAGTCAGAAGAAAAGGCAAAATAAAAACAAGACAGTCAAAGACTACTGAACGTCCGCCAAGGCTGAAAGGCTCACAGAAATACAGGGTCACACACAAAATCAGCTAATGATGAGAGATAGAGATCTTGCGATTTTGGGGACTTTTTGTATCCAGACGGCGATCCGGATCAATCCCACAATTTAATTCTATCTCACTTGGATCAAGACTGCTCATCTGATGACTTTTTATGAGCATCCGTCCAGTAGTTTTTGCGTAGTCTTGCTGACAGACAGACAAACGGACACACCAACAGACAGACAAACGCCACCAAACACAATACGTCCTTGGCGAAGGTAAAAATAGAAGAGTGCGGGTTGAAGGCAGATACTAATAACTGCACTACACGTGGCTAAATGACTAAAATAACAAACTATCTGCGATAGGTTGTTTTCTGACTTGATTGATGTGACGAAATCATCAATGCCATTACATCAAAAATTCACCTCTGGGAAACAAGGTCGACGCAGCAGAGTCGTCACAGCATTCTGCCAAAAGATTGAAAGATTATCAACTTTCTTTTTTATCCTATGATAATAGACACGGTGGAGACTTGAACTTATTAAAAAACATTTCACATACTTAGAAAATGGCATGCGTTTAAAAAACCAAGCCACATGTATGTGAAACAGGCGACATAAGTAAAATATGGCATACGTTTTTTAAAAAAAGTCATACAGATGGAAAATAGAACATAAATTTTTACATCGAAAATTGTCTGCATTGGCGCCCCATAGGGCTTACTTATTTCGAAAATCTGTCCAAAGCCCCGCGTTATTCTACTTCCTTACATCACATTTAAAAGTACAAGCTTATCTTTTGAAGCCGCTTTTGAATTCAACTTGACATTAAACGAACACATAGTTACCACAAACATACCCTGCACTTGACTGGCAGAGGAAACGAGACTAAAGAAACCGGGCCGAACAGAACCAAAAGCGAGCTAACGAACTCACATCAACAAAAGAATAGCTGCAAACACTTGCTCCCTGAATCAGGAGATCCCACATTATCTTTTGAGGAGTTTTAACATTTGTTATTCGCATTTAAGACAGTATGAAATCTCCAGTGTACACTACACATCACTTGTTAAATTCTTATTTTCATTCAAACTTCAACATATAGCACAATAATATATACTCACCAGTAACGGTGCATAAACCAGTCAAAGCCAATAAAAGCAAAATAGAAGCGTAAAGGTTCCAACCAACAGATTGCTGTATGAATAATGCACCCGAGTACATATTAACCTACAAATAAAATACATTAATCATGACTGGATCATTATACGTCGGGATTAAACATAGAAAGGCCAGTTTTAAAATTCCTAGTCTTTATCAACTCAGCCGAGGCCGTGATTTTATGAATGATTGAAGTTTCCTACGTCATGGGGCGTGCGTTTTTTTCCAGGGCAGATTTCAAGAGATCATTCCCCTATCGTAAAGATCAGTTGGCACAAACTGCGACCTTCAAACGTCAACAGTAAACACATTTGACAACATCACGATGGTGACAAATTTCCCCTGATGCTGGCGCAAGGACATGCAATGCAATTTAATGTAATTTCTACAACTGACAAGAGCCACAGAGCACACTGCACACAGACATGAACGAGCTTAAGGACAAAGGCAACGATGAGATAGTTGCTCAAAATATCGTTGCAACTAGCGCAATTACAGCGAACTACAAATAATGAAGCTCCCGTATAATCAGTACTGGTAAAAAAGAGATGAGCAAAAGAAAGAATATGATCAACACACTTTGAGAGGGGTTTAATGTTAGGGTGAAACACCTAGAGAAGAAAACAGGCTACTATCAACAGAACAGAGACACCGCTACCAAGAGAATAAAAGTGACAAAAATAGAATAAAACAAACTGCTATAACGAGAATTAAAGACAATACTGTCAACAGAATGAAGATACTACTACCAACAGAATGAAGAGGTTACTATAAACAGAACGAAGACACAATTATCAACAGAACGAACAGACTACTACCAGCAGAAGGAAGAGACTCATATCAACAGAACGAAGAGACTACTATCAGACAGAACGAACAGACTACTATCAACGGAACGAAGAGACACCTATCAACAGAACGAAGAGACTACTATCAACAGAACGAATAGACTACTACCAAGAGAACAAAAGTGACTATAAATAGAATAAAATAGGCTCCTACCACGAGAATAAAAGAACATTCGAGCAACAGAATAAAGAGAATATTACAGACAGTGCATATGAGACTACTAACAAGAGAAAAAAAGAGACTATGACTGACAGAATAAACGTGACTACTATAAACAGAACGAAGAGACTACTACCAAAAGAACAAAAGTGACTATAAATAGAATAAAACAGGCCCCTACCACGAGAATAATGGAAAATGCGAGCAACAGAACAAAGAGACTACAGCCAACAGAATAAAGTGACTATCACAGGCAGTGTATATGAGACTACTACCAAGACTACTATCAACAATTTAACCCCACACTCATAACGGACGAAAAAGAAAATTTGCAAGATCGTAAAAGCATCTCTAATAAGATTTTTGATCAAACGACGATCACTGTTCTTGAAAAAAGAACATTTATTTCCTAGTGCTGGAGTTGGAGAGCTTCGTAACGACTATTTGAGTGAAATGACAAAATGATTGAATATACGTCATCAAAAGATGTATAGCTCCGCGTAGCTAGTCCTTTGCATTAATCTTATATCAAGCTGCATCACAATATATTGAAACAAAACCACACTGAACAGAAATCGATTTTCTCTCATAAGAGTAAGCAGGCTAGAAATGAGTAAAGGATTGACAAAAAGTAACCCCATAAAGCAGCTCCAAGGTGACATTCACCAGCAAAAGTTTTGAAAGCTGAAGTTGGCAGTTTACTCCAATCTTGTTAATGATTTTCAATAACTGTATTGAGGAAAGGACCATCTTACAGGAGCACTTGTAGATGTTCATGGTCATGAAAAAAGATGATTTAATGGACGCACTGAATTATGAACTATTTGGTCTCTTTGATGTCAGTACGAAAGGTGTTGAATGACTAATTTACCATATGACTAAATGGGTTTCTACTTTTCAATTCTACTTTGCGGTTTAAGAAAACGATACTGCATGCATTGTTGAATTTTATACACAACTGCAAAATATTATAGAGGCATGTTCCCAAGAGATGTCTTAATGGTTCTCTCAAACCCTCTTGACGGTTTACAATTTGAGTCGCTAATTGGAAAATTACACCCATATTGAGTACGCCACGAAACTTTGGTTTAATATTCTGCTACGTACTAGATAGAAAGCAGCGGGATATGATGGTCAATGTAAACCGAGTGAGCATCCCTGTGCTCTATTTTAGGGTAAATCATCATTAAACATATATACAGTGTTGACGTATTACACAGATCTGACACTGATGAAGGCTTAAGCCGAAACGCAGGAAAAATTGATGAATTTCCCCTTACCCGCCGTTGGGTGTCGTCTCGTAATACCAAGGACTTTGAAAGTCCTTCAACAAATCTTTGTGCCGTGATGACACGGAAATTTGAGGGTTGGCTTTTGAGTCTGAGGGTTACAAGTTCGAGACCGGTCGGCTCCCACTTTGTGCAGCTATTGTGGTAATGCTCCACTCAGGAGAAAAGGGAGCTTGGTAGGCCAAGTTTCAAGTGCAATACTTCGATTTTTTCGCTTGTGACATGTCAGAGCGGTGTAACATAATGTCCTAGACATGAAAACATTCGAAAAATCTTATTACTAACACTGTTAAACGGCTTACAAAGCTGTAATGCAGGTAAGTTTATCAGCTGTTACGATTGACCAGCTTAATCATGTTTGCCGTTGTAAAAAGAAAATACCAAAGTATACACACTATTGGCTGGATAAAACGATCTAATTGATGTGACAACATGATATGTTCAGCACTCTGCGTTACATAACTATTTTATAGATAGTGAGCTGTCCACAAATTTCTATAAAATGTGAAATAATTTTGAACGAATTTTAAAGGGCATCCAACAGCGACTGTTGATCACCAGACAAGATAAGACAGAAATGGGCCTGTTGTGTACATGACCATAAACTAATATTCATTTATTCAAGTATCGTTACCCTTTAATGGATATGACAGTGAAGTCAATATATCAGGTTTCCAAAATTTCGACATGGGAGGCTTCACACGTTCTATACACCTTGAAATACGGCCATCATTTGGCTATTGGTTCAGATCATAAACTTTCTTGGCATACGACATTTCATATGTGTAAACTAAAATACCGACCGCATGCGAGGAAACGGGTCAAGGTTGAAATTTTCAACATTCTGCCTGTCAACAAATAACCGTTAGTCCAAAACTTGACAAACGCTGACTTTCAGCTTCACTTTTATTCCAGGTTTTTTTTAGCTTTTTACTTCCATTTTATATTTGAACGATCTTTTTGTGGTACAAAACTTGAAAATTGTCTTGGAAAATTCGCGACATTGCGTTAAAAACACACTTAAAAGCTTTTTGCATCTGACACCCTTCAGAGTATGAATCGTCAGAAAGTACATATATGGCATTTTTTTATAAGAAACATGGATCGAAACTAGCCAATCATAAACAAGAAGAAAAACAACAGAAAAAAACCCGAAAAAGCAAAGCACTATGGAAGAGTCAAAAAATAAACTCATTCTGCCTGCAAAGTCCTGGTTTTGTAAACCTAAAACTTCCTTGGCAATGTAAAGTTTTTATCCACATACAAACACAGATTAAAAAAGCTGTACTAGAATGTTACTCTGCTGTCATTCCCAGAATTGTTTTTATCGTTCGTACAAGTTGCTGTAAACCATCAATTTCCACGCAAATTATGCCATACAATTGTCAATGGAATAATGAAACATTTGGCAAATTATCTAACTTCTGAAACCGTGGTCTCGGTTCAAGTAAATGAATGGTGATAATTCGCCATAGCCCTTGTGGGATTGTAGTCTGTTAGTTGTAAAAATGACTGATAACATTTTTGGCTAATATATGACAGACTGAGTGCTAAATACCATTAGAAGAGGTTAAGAAACTAACTCATCGCTTCACACGTACGATACAACCTTGTGATGAGCAATATGGTATTAAAAAAGTAAGTAACAACGGAATTTGTCGTCTTACCGAAATCTTGGTAAATATGTACAGCAACAATGACAGCAACGCCAGGAAAACGCGGATACGCTGTCCACCAAATCGCTTGTGGATATATTCAGGCAGTGTACATACCTAAGCATAAAAATGTATTCGTAAATTAATCGAACATCAAATTGAAAATCACTGGAATGCATATAATCAAATTGAGCTGGCTGGCAAAGCAAAAAATCTCTAACATTATTCTTCTTCTAAATGAAATGCTCTCTTAAGAGGCTTCTTGAGCAAATTTGCTAATGTAATATAAATCAGACGCCAAAATTACACCAAGTTATATTGTTAGCTATTATTAGGATGAATTACTTTTAATAGATAAACATAAACAGGTGTCCAGTTGCAAAACAATTGCAAGTGCAACAAAAAAGCAACACCAATCAAAATCTATCGCTTTATCACATTCAAGCATGTGTTTATGCATGCTGCAGACAACATGGTTACCAGGACAATAAAATTGATGAAGAAGCTCGGAGAAAAGTGGAACTAGTAGGTAAAGGGGAAGTACAAACAGAAGAAACTATTTAGAGCCAATTACATTACTTTTCTTCTAGTTTAACATCCAGGAAAGCTAAAGTGTGATGCAAACAAACTGTGAAATGGACTAAAAAGGACTTACCCCACTTGCTATATAAACTGGCAAAAATACAAACCCAAGAAGCTGTAGCAGTAGCAATGCCTAGGGGAGTTAGAAGTGAAAACACAGTAACATTATAAAATCTTCAAGTGGTTTCGAATACCCATTTTATTGTCATCAACTTTCTGCTCTGAAACAACACAGTAAGCAATTATATTAGAATGAAATCAGCAAATACTTGCTGACTAGGATACTAGTGATAAACCTCAATAGTATCTTTGGAGTTCTGGTCACTATGCTCGTCTTGCGAGAGACATGCACTACAATGAATGAGTTCAAAATTCCTGTTGCAGAAGACATTCTCAAGAGTGTATGCATCGCCCTGTCATCTCTCTCGTCATGAATGATCAGGAATAACCAAAACACTGGTCAGTGAAAACATGAACTACATTATGCAATGGATACTAAACGGAAAGCTTTAATATATTACAGATGAGATCAGATTGATTGCTTTTACGCCTTAAACTAGCTGGTTGGCTTAAACTATAAAACCCATTCATCTCTGAAATTGTATTCATATGTTGACACATGACGGCTGTCTTCAAATGCTATAATACTGTCAATATTTCACTAGCTTCATCCAATTTGAAGTTGCTGATTGCATTTCAGTCCAAAAAAGTTTTAAGTCAATAGAGACATCGACAGGGTGGTCCTGTGTTAAGAACAGAAGTAAAGTTACAATAATGATAAACATGCATGGAACCTGGGTCTAAAGACTCCAAATCTAACACCTTTTCCACTGAGCCACACATCTCAGTAGGAAAGGCTGAGAGAATACTACCAGGTTCGACACCCCACTGGTCATTATCAGTGGAAAAGGCATCAGATTTTCAGTCGTGAGACACTGGTTTGATATCCATGCGCTTGTCATTATCATAACTTTACATCTGTTTCTAAATAGTTCTACATTCAATGTATTCAAAAGATTCATATCAATCTTTTGTTGTTGTTGTCATTGCTGAGCAAAACCAATAAGTCCGGACATCCACGGCTCTCTCCCATAGGTCCTCCAGTGTGAGTTGGCAGGATCCTGGGGGGCAATTGAATAGGTGTGGTAGATCATTTCTGGCCCTTGCATTGACTTGTTGCTCAGATGGGTGAATATCCAGGGGAATGTCACTCAGTAGGGGATTTGGATCCAGTCTGCTCAGTGTTTGCTTCCCTTACTGAAAATTGATTTGTCTCTGGGCTTTTTTGAGGGTCGGGAAGGAGTGATAGGTAAGCAGCCTGTGATCATTCCACACGAACACCAACATTTGTTACCGAGGTAGATGTTAAAATAATCAAATATTGGTCAACTAAATACAAACTATTAAATTATTTAAATTATTTGAAAATACATTCTATCTTGTAACTACAAACATTTGACACAAATACAACTACTTTATATGCTTTTCATTTCCTGCTTAGAATAGCTCATTATGATTCCAAGAAACACCTTTCAGACCTTGTAGGCCATAACTATTAAAAGACAACTTTCTGTGACATGTTATACGCAAAGAATTTATAACCTCTTAAAATCTAAATGTATAAAAGTTCTCATTAATGGTGTGTATGCATTGCATGCATGCTGTACTTTGAAATGCATATGTTATAGTTTAAACAACTTATTTTACACCCTATCCAATACGAAATATAAATCACAACATGTCTCACTTTAGATTTAATGACTTGTTTTTGTATTTGGTGAGCAAGTATAGAGTTGTAAAGAGGTCTTGTCTCCACATCTAGGTATCATACTCCACACAAAGGTCATTTCAATTCCTTTCCTTCCATCAAGCAGTTAATGTTTTGCTGGTTTATGGCAGTTATACTACACAAATCAGGAACATGACATCTCAGGTATTATAACCAAAACTATTGATTCTTTCTTTCTCCAAGGAGTCTGCTCACCTAAAGTGTACCAGATAGTGTCTACAGTGCATTAGATAAAATTAATCCAACTTTATCTTTAGCACCATGGCAAATTCAAAATGAACACATAAGTTAATTTATGAGACATGTAGACATAAATTTGAGTTTAAGTTAATCCAAACCAATGTGTCTGTTACGTCACACTATATTGATAACCGCATCTCCGATACTTGTGAAAAACACAATGTAAATGTACATGAACAGAGTTGATACATGCAGTAGATGTGAATGCCTTTACAAGCACATCACCTGCAAACACTTTATATCCTTATTTCTCACATATATCATTAATGTGCTGAGCGCTTTGGATTTGTAAATGTATTATCAGTTTTCAGGCCATTCATTGTTGCCTATCATTGCCAGCACAAATGTAGGTGAACTGTAAGACAAATACAGCAAGTAATTGTGAAAGCTACCAGTAAGCTAGGCAATTATCACCTTTATTAGCACCATAACACATGTCAGACAACTACATGCAAAAGACATCTTAAATTCAGATTTATGCAACATTGTTACCACTACAAAGTAGTTACTGATGTGCAATAAAGCAGATAACATTGGCTGAAACAAATGTCCATTAGCCAGAGGTAGAAAAAGTAAGCCATTTACAATAATTAATCAGTAAGTCAGCCAACCAGCCTGTTAGTCAGTCAGCCAGTTAGTAAGTCAGTCGATAAAGCCACATAATCTAGACTGCTGCATCAAGAATTACAGATGAAAGTGAATACAGTTATGTGCCAAATTCTCATGGTGACTGTCAAATATTATTATGTCTCTATAACTAAACAACCATTTTGACCAAAAACTGAACTTTGTGACCCATAACAAGGGTGGTGTACAATGCTCTAATGAAGCACATATATATACAATTCCAAATGACTCCGTGTCTAAATACTTTCAAAAGAAAAAGTTTAATAACTTAGAAGATTTATGTCTCCTTTAAATCAGATAAGAAAAAATAGGTCATCCAGATCTCTCAAACCACTGACAAACAGTGAAATCATTAAATTGTTAACTATGCTACCCTAGTCATGATGCAGCCAAAAGCCTCTACCCTAGGACCATTATGAGGAAAGGAACACCAGTGGTCTGTGTTAAAGTGAGTGCAATGTCCAAGGGCTTAAATAACTCTTTTAAATTAAAAATGGTAAATACATATTGCAAGTTTTATATATACATATACATAGACATACATACATATACATACATATATACATAAATATTCCTCCCACTTAGCAGCTAATGATTTACTCTTGACAAATATATGAAAAGCACTGTCTGTTGAGGTATTACATATATCTGACACTGATGAAGGCTTAAGCCGAAACACAGAAA
>JANTCA010004661.1:0-10113 GCA_024741275.1 Chironex yamaguchii
TTAAGAAAAATTATTGGATGCATCATTAGATCAACTTATTACATATTTTGTAGAAGAAATAAGGAGTGGACTAATCCAGAACTTTTGACCTGGTAAAGATTGTTGTACTACAGTGCAAGTCTAGCGCATGTCATGTATATTAAAATATACGAGGAAGAACAAAGAACTTTATTTTCAAGGAGCTGAAGAAAAAACAAAATAAAAAGAACTTGACCTGAGGGTGGGAAGGAAACTTCCAAACGAGGAAAGATGTTTGACTTAGCATATAAAATTTGTAACTTTATTGCCCTTTACGATCCCCCAATATAAGAAGGAAATGATCCATTTGTGGAATGTCGATCAACAAGGCTATAGTCATGTGATGATCGTATTTGTCAAGAGGCTTAAAAGAAACTGAGGATCGTAAGAGTCTCCCTTACATATTGTATAAAATAACTTACATTTTGCCGTCAACAGTTGCTATGGTTATGAAGGAAAGGAAATTAAATATTATTCTCGTATTAAATCGACACGGAAAAGTAATCTGCTGATTACGTTATTTAGCAAACCAAGACTTCTCCGAAATGAACCCTTATTTGAAATCTCCCACCTCAAATGTGTGATTTAACCTGCTGAGGGATAATTAATGTTTTTTGATAGAGGCTTACTCAACCTAAAATTTAAATTGAGAATATATGACAACATCAATGAAAAATATAAAATTGATAGTTATACCAGTAACTGTTCCTACTATGCAAACAGGAACTTTTTCTCTCTTGCCAAGTTTCTTCATAAGATCACAATCTTTTTCTTGAATAAGAACAGCATCATTTTCTTGATACTCAGCACCCCATAATTCCAGTGTAGAAATAGTTGGATCCCCAAGTTCAAATTCTTTTGCATAAATAACAGCACCTGCAGGATCCACAATTTCTTTCAAGACATTCCCTTAAAATATATAAATCAGAATTTATCAACTAACTAACTAACTAACTAACTAAATAAATAAGTAAATAAACAAATAAATAAAATCACTAAACAATTAAATAAATCACTACATAAGTACACTAGTAAATAAATCAGTAAATAAATAGACAAATATATAAATACATAAGTAAATAAATAAATAAATAAGCAAAAAATATTAATAAGTAAATATATAAAAATATGTAAATAAATAAATAAATAAATAAATAAATAAACAAATAAATAAATAAATAAACAAATAAACAAATAGACATTAAACTACCATAATCAGTTTAAAATGAACCTGAATCATATTTTAAAATCAAATGTGCAAAAATGATAAAAATGCTGAAAATGAAAATGCAAGGATATGCAAAACACTGTCATGCATAACACAAAGAAACTATCTGCTTCCCATCAGAAAACAAAAGTAAACTTAATCTCTATCTACCTACCATTTCCACCTGCACCTTGATCATGGATGCTACAAATGGGATTCTTCTCACCCAGCTCAATACATGCTCTAATGACCCTGTTTAATTTCTGCTCCATTTCAGCATCCCCTCTTTGCACGGCTCCAAAATCAAGGGCCTCTTCATTGTCACCCTGGATCTGCACAGAAGATGCTGCACCTCCTCCAACACCGATTCGGTAAACTGGTCCTCCAATCTTAAGCACTTTCATCCCTATACACCAGAGATCAGAGACAAAGTTTGGAATGCTAATGTTTATAGTATAGAACAATTATTACAGAAAGCATACTCTTAGATTGTTTTATGTATACTTCCACATCATTGCTTAAAATGTCTTCTCTTTATTCAATTAACAGAAAACCTTCTTGTTGTTTAGGGAACAAGCAGACCAAACAAACTTTATTCAGTTCATTGATTAAATGCCGCTGGATTTTAAGAATATCTACCAAAAGAAATAACTCCTTAAACTTTAAAACTGTGGAACTTGTTACATGCATCTCTCACAAATAATTGTCATAATTTCAAGTCCAAAAATCGCAATTACCTCTCTTTTTAATCCCCATAATACTTTACTTGTATGATGCTTGACTCACATATCTGAATTAAACTGAGATGAAATGTATTGACCTGAACCAAATGTACTCAGCCTTATATCTTATTTTATTATCTTATATATATTTAGATCATCCACAAAATCCAATCACTTGTTTGGAAACCCATTTGGACATTATCTGAAAAAGTTATCCAAATCAATACATGAACAGTGTTCTCCCTGGAGCATTTTTGCATCGGCCTGCTATGCTGCTCTCATATACCACTACACTTCCACCCGTACCAGTATGTCTCACAAACACACCACTATGCAAACAGAACCAAGTTTTAAATGGCATCGTCGAGAGCTGCATGACAAACATCAAACAACCAGCAATTGTGCTTTACAAAAAGCCACATCAGACTGGACACTCATGCCACTTCAAAACACAGCGCACTTCTCGTCAGGATGCCAAAATGCGCAAATTTTTTCCCAGGAAGAGGACTGATGAATTATACTGTTAACAGACAGACAGACAGACAGGCAGGCAGAAAAACGAATAAATGCCAGTAAAAACATAACCTCCTTGGCAAAGGTAACAATCTCTAATCCAGCTAACCTGTTCGTCAATCACTCTTCCCCCTTTCACTAGAAGATTCATGTGTTCTACCTCCTTTTCACAGTCGTCTTACCTTTCTCTGGTATCTTTTTCCTAATATGTTCATCCTCTATGGCACCAAGTCCCCCACTGAACATAATGGGTTTAATCCATTCCTTTCTTTCACCATTATGGCTTTGAAAACCAAATGATCTTGCAAATCCTGAAATTACTGGTTCACCAAATTTATTCCCATAATCCGATGCACCATTGCTGGCTTCAACAGCTACTTCCGATGGAGGAGCAAAGTTACAAGGGTAGATGAAATCATCCTCCCAGGGGAGATCATAATCTATTATAGGAAAATGACAATCATATCACATAATTGAAATATACTACATATTTGGGGTCTCTTAGAGGGATCGTGTTATGAATGCGCAACTGTATGGTTCTCTTCCTCGTATTAGTAAAGTTATATGACAACTATGTCTGACACTGGATGGTCATGTGATGCAAAGGGATGAACCAGCTTGCAAACTGCTATTGTGGTCACCTGATGGAAAGTGGAAAATTGGTCGACCACACAGTACCAAGGCAACTCATCAAAAACGAATCTCAACTGGACAACACTGATCTGATGAGAGTGATGAACGATAGTGCACTCTGAAGAAAGCACTACATCATGATGTCACCATCGTTTAACGACAATGGATGACCCAAAGAAGAAGAAGTCATATTGAAAACTTCCATTTTGATATGGAGAATATGACAGAAAAAATAGCTTTCAGTTCTATTAAGCTCCTATAGATCATTGAAAAGGGGAGGACAAATTTAGAATTAAAGGATTACAATAAATATACTTGAACTGTTCAATGTGGATCGTTTCAAGGAAATTGTAACCATATTCCCTGCCGAAACAACCTACCCACTCACATTCCATACTTGGGTCGGCTGTCCCTCTTCCCATACCATTATTGTTGTATCTGCCATCAGAGTCTTACAAAGCTACCTTCGCGTAGAGGTTTTTCCCAGAGATCGTCTCTGGTGAGACCAGTTATGTCCTGAGGGCAAATGAAGATGACATCTTTTGTCCACTGTTTGGCTGTGATTCTGCGGTGGCTTAAGCCGAGTTGGTCCATGGCACTCCTGGCCTTTCTGTTGAGCTGATGGGTGCATGTCACGTGGAATATTCTCATTTCCAATGTCAATTTGGCATTAATTGCAACTCATAGAAGCAGAATTCTTGATGTGATTAAAATTGACATAATTGTAACAAACCTTACCTGGAAGATAGAGATTACCAAAACAATACCCAGCAGTACCAGCAATAATATGTGCTCCACAACCAGCAGCATGATTATCACGTATACGTCCCCCAGTCCCTGTTGTTGCACCAGGAAAAGGAGCAACACCTAGAAGATAAGGCAACAAAATCAATTGATTAGGAGGAACAATGATATAAAGCAATCCATCAGGAATACCAATTAATTAATGGTTTAGGAGCAACAATGATATAAACCACTCCATCAGGAATACCAATTAATTAATGGTTTAGGAGCAACAATGATATAAACCACTCCATCAGGAGTATCAATTAATTAATGGTTTAACAATGAAATGAAACAATCTATTTTGAGTACAAATTAACCAATGCTTTCAGAAGAGCAATGAAATTAACCATTCCAATAAGAATAACAATTAATTAATGGATTATGTGCAACAATGAAATTAACTAATCTATTTTGAGTACCAATTAATTAATGGTATAGGAGCAACAATGAATATAATCAATCTAGTTTGAGTACCAATTAATCAATGCTTTCAGAGGAGACATGCAATTAACCATTCCATTTGGAATAATAATTAATTAATGGATTAGGAGCAGCAATGAAATTAACCAATCTATTTTGACTACCAATTAATCAATGCATTCGTAGCAACAATGAAATTAACCATTCTATTTTGAGTACCAAATAATCTATGCTGTCAAAGTTCCATTAGTAATCCCGCATTTTGGTCTTGGCTGTTGATAAGTGGTTCCACCTTTTATACATGTAGAAAGCCTGACTTTCATCGCAGAAAGCACGTGTATCAAGTGTGGAATACGACTAGCGAGAAGAACTTTAAAAAATCAAGTCTAGTACTTTGTGAAATGCTTTCAGAGCAACAAAGACATAAACCAATATATTTGGAATACCAATAAATTAATGGTTTAGGAGCAACAATGATATCAGCCAATCCATTATGAGTACCAATTAATCAATGCATTTGTAGCAACAATGAAATTAACCAATCTATTTTGATTACCAATTAATCAATGCTTTCAGAAAAACAATGAAACCAATCCATTAGAGGTACCAATTGTTTTTTAGGAGCAACAATGAAATTAACCAATCCATGTAGACAGGAGCTTTACCATGACATGAGTCGTATGCTTTTTATGAGCTACGTTTCGAGCATACGACTCATGTCATGATAAAGCTGCTGTCTACATGGCTTCCACTGAGTCCACAAAGTCGAGAATTTTCAAGATTAACAAATCCATTTGGAGTACCAATTAATTAATGCTTTTGAAGCAACAATGAAATCAACCAATCCATTTGGAATACCAAATAATTAATGGTTTAGGAGCAACAATGAAATTAATTCAGTCCATTAGGGATACCAAGCAAAAGACTTCAAATGTTTAAAAAGAAACAAAGTCAGTAATGAACTACCTAGGAATCAGATACATTGAAATTCTGTTACATGTACAAGCTTGAAGAGAATATTTTATTAAATGCGTTGCTGTTTTGACTGATAATGACTAATGATGACAATAATTGATGATAATGATAACTACAATGTGAACTAAAAACATTAACGAAAAAGATTTTAGTTCCTCACCTGTTGGAAAATTATGAGTTTCAGCGGTAAAAGTGATATGCCTCTTTTTGTTTTGTGTGATACTAAAGTTGCTAGCCTTTGTCGGATCATTCGGTCTCATAACATCAATCTCAAAGCCACTGATAGCACTGCAAAAGTATTGAGAGATATATCATTAAATTATTATATAAATGAAATTGATAAATGATTGCACCAAAAATACAATATAACATTCAAAGTTGACAATTATCGCAATAATTATTTATGAATTTTCCTTCTATGCGACACATCCAGTAATCTAGCTGATTATGGACTGCTACTGTTTTTACATCACCTCTTGCTAATTCATAAGCAATCAAATCTGTTGTGCCTTTTGACTTTCTCCATCATCCATATTATGCTTCACATAGCCATTACGATGCTCAATATTCTATGTAGTCTTGGCAATCTTGGAGAGCTGTTTGGTTTCTGATGATGATAATGAAAGTGATTAGTAATAATAATGATGATTGATACTGATCATAATAATTGATAATGATAGTAGATGATGTTGTTGTTAATGATGATGATCATCATAATGATAATGATGATGATAATAAAGGCAGTGATTACGGTTAATGAGGATGATAATGATGGTGTTGATGACCAAAGAAGCATGGCCTTTTTCGTCGAGATCTCGCTCCTGCAAGCGCCTAACAACGTAACAAAATATTACATTGAGCGTGTAGCTGCCATATTCCTCAGTATGAATTATAACGATGTTCACCTTGACAATAATTTATGATCGCAATAATTCTGCTCGTACGCGGTCAATAAATGAAAAAAACAACTTTTTACATTTTACAACTTTACTTACCTGCTATTATCAGAGAATTTGATAACATTATTGTCATTGCTTTTTTCTTGTGTTGACATTACCATCTTCATAAGGGACTCGGACATCATCCCTTCTTTATCAAAAACCATGTTTCCCTTAAAAAACCAATGTCGCGAGTGTTCACTATTTGATTGCGCCAAATCAAAGCACTCCACACTAGTGGGATTGCGTTGCAATTGTTCTTTAAATAATTTCGTATAAAATTCAATGTCCCAGCTGTCAAATGATAACCCAAGATCTTTATTAACTTTTTCCAATGCCTTCTGCCCCTGAGTGAGGACATCCACTTCATATACACTAGCAGGGTGGACTTCTAAATCAAACGACTCTAGGGGAACTTCATAGACAGTCTCTGTCATTCTGTCATACAGTAAATCAGGCATCCCCTCCTGAATATCCTTAATATTCCTTATCCGATCTCTGGCATCCCAGATTACAGTAAACAGATATCTCCTGGATTGTTCAATTCTACATATCGAATCAAGACCAATCGATTTGCAAACAGATACCGCATTTGTCGACCAAGGCGTTGAAAAATTTAATCGGGGACCTACTTCGACGATAAATGACGACTCGCTGGATGGCTTTTGAAGCCAGGTCTCTTTCTTAAGTCCGCCTCTTCTACAGGACTCTGATAAGATCCACATCAATTTCTGCTCTGCATCTTTGGTCAACGTAGGTCCTTTCTTGTCAGCGACGTAAAAACATACCTCGCTGTCCAGCTCAAAGTTAAGACCTGGCATGCAGTCTTCGATTCCAGCAAACACAGCATCCTTAGAGCGCTCAGTGATGCCATATTTGTAATAATATCGATAAATGGTAGTCATGGTTTTAGAGGGACAGGTTTACAGTTTGATGTGAGGCGAAAATCAGACAGCACGTGTGACGTTTTTACCGCCGTTTTCATTCCTAAGCGACACCGTGATGTAGGATGCACCAAATTGAGCCCAAAGGGTAGGTATTCACCACCTGTCACCTGGTGGTCGCACACCCATCAAAGGCACAGCGGTCAGCGAGTGCCACTTCTTCCTGTCCTTGGCTTGATTTTTACATGCCACCGTGCCCATCTTCATCCATGCCGTGATGTTGCTCAGCCATGTCTTTCGTGGTCTTTCTCTGCACCTCTTCCCCTCGACCTTTCCCTCTAATTATCTTTTTTGCAACCCTCCTCTTCTGATAATATGCCCAAAATAACTGCATTTCTCCTTCTTGATGTTGACTAACAACTTTCTACTGGTCTTTGCTCTTTGCAGTACCTGTTCATCCTTGATATGCTCAACATAACTTATTTTCAACATTCTGCTGTAAAGCCACATGTCAAAGCTTCTATTCTGCTGCATGCTTCTTTATTCAGTGTCCAGGTCTCTGTCCCATACAGGAGTGTTGAATAGTATGTAATATTTCAGCAGTCTTTTTCTTGTTTCTAGTTTCAGCCCAGCTGTAAGACTCTTCATATTATCGACTGCGAATTTAATGCGATACAGACATGCTGCTGAAGAAACGAAAACGATTAATGAATTACTCTTGATTAGACGGAATCAGATTGTATTTTACTGCAAAACCACTTACATTTACTATGTAAGTGGCGGATTTCAGCACTGAGCAAACTTGATATTATAATATTGTATGTACAACTGTTCTGGCCAGAAACATGACAAATTTTGTCAAACTAGATAATACCGCAACAATAAGACAAATTTTGTTAGGGTCCTCAGACACTGGAGCTAAAAAATACGATAAAGCTAATTCACTATTATCGCATCTTCAAAAGTTGTTGATGTTTGTCAGGAAGATGTTTAATTGGTACAGTGCAAATACCCATGATGAATTGTCAGATTTTGACTAAACCATCATAGGTGCCGTCAAAGAGCCTCGAGACAGCAATATTAATGAAAAAGTAGGATTATGCAGCAGGTCTGTCGACAGCCTGCTCTAGAGCCTGCCTTTGTGAGTTTCAAAGTTTAAGGCTTACATCAAATCAAGCTCAAATTTTTCCAGCTATTGAGATTGCGATAAAAAATTGATGAATACGCACCAGTGCATATGTTAACATTGTAACTACAGGGAAAAGTTCCCGAGTAGGCCAAGTACTTTCCCCTATAGTTAATGTGGAAGACAAAAAGTTCGCCAACAGTTTGGGCCCTTTCCTGTAATGTAATTAGTTATACCGTTTACAATCCTTTTGCAGTACAAAACTTGAAAATTGTCTTGAAAATTTGCGACCGTACGCTAACAACATACTTAAAAGCTTTTTTCGTCTGGTACTCTTCAGAGTATGAATCGTCAAAAAGGAAAGTTTATGCATATGGTAACCTATTTATACAAAACATGTACCAAAACTAGGCAATCAAAAACAAGAAAGGAAACAAAGAAAGAGAAAATGAAGAGACAAAACATTATTGGAAGACTCCAAGCGGAAAAACGAACTCTTTCTGCTTACAGAGTACATGGTGGTTTTTTTGCTTTAATTTAGGCAGACTCCAATACACTTAGATGAAAGGACTATCTAGCTATGACAATTATCCGAAAATTCTCGTCCTTATACATTTTGGCGCACTCTGAATTTTCTAGTAAATGTTGGCCTACGGCAGGATCGCATGTTTTGGCAGTCATTTTCGCTTTGCAAACGCGAGATGGCTGTTCTCTAGAAGGAATTGATGCTTGGCGTACAGTGGCTGGAACATGTTGTTTGATCCTCTAGCCCCAATCTATGAGAAGTGCAACCTACATACCGAGCTTCACGTCGGCACAAAAATTCATGTAATACTAAGCCTTTTTGTGTGGTAGGTACACAATCCTTGTGAATGGATGGCGAGATCTTCCTAGTCGTGAAAACATTGCTTGGATTTACAGCAGTGAAACACTTAACTACAGCTTTTTTAATCTGTGTTTCTGTGCGAATAGAAACATTGCTTAACCAAGGAAGTTATAAGTATACAGGACATTTGTTTATATTGGTCCTCCACATTCATGAATAATGGCGAACCCCTCTCTCATTATTTTTGCAATTTTTCCATGTAGTCGTAATTTCTAAAAAAATGCCCTGATAAACATCCAACAAGCTCCTTGATTCAAATTGTCTAGCATTGGCAAAACTTTTTGCAGTCCCTTGCTAGGCCCGGCCTCCAAAAAATTACCCCGGCTACTACCGTCAATGGTACTGTCAGCCAGCAGAAAACAGGAAGGCCTGTCATGTCCAGTATTATATTTAATCAGAACGACTCGAAAAATCCTAACAGGCAAAGGTAAATAATTTGCTATGGATCATGTCCATGACCACAGTTTGGATTAAAGTTTCTAAAATATGACGTTTGTCTGACTGGTGTCTTGGTAATCTAAATGAACAAATTTCAAGGCAATCCAGGGAAGAATTGGCCTTGCTCTCCAAAATGAACGTGGTAATAGATTTAACCACACCCTTACGGGCAAATACCCCTTAACGAGATTTTTTATAACCTTTATGCTTGGAACGTGCCTTTTTGGTGTTAATTAAACATCCTTGAGCTAAAAACCGTGTAGAGAGAACGTGATTTATTAAAATTGCAATCTCCCCCAGTCCGTAGAATGCCTGTCAATGATCAAATTTATAACAGAGCTCTGGCCATATAAATCTGTTAAAGTCAAGAAGAAGTAAAATTTCATTTGTTGAAGGTGATATCTGAAGGAAGCATACTTCCTCGAAAGGCATCTGCAAGAGGCAACCACCAAGATCTTGATTTCCAATAAAAGGAGTTATTAAGTCGTTACATCTCCTTCTTTAATCTCCAATAAACATACTTCTTTGAAAAGCGTTTGCAAGAGGCAACCACCAAGATCTTGATTT
>JANTCA010004662.1:0-10112 GCA_024741275.1 Chironex yamaguchii
TTTCGATTTGAAGTCTTTTCTTTTAAAAGTAATCTCACTATCTTGAACCAGAACGCTTGTGACTGGAAGTTACAACAGGGTGATGGACTGATCCAGTTCTGTACAGAGGACAGCTTCACTGTAAGAAACACTATGTTCAACCGTCATAACCGAAAACTTTATACGTGGAAAGCCCTTAATGGAATTAATTGTGATCAGATCGATTACATCCTCGTACAACGAACGTGGAAGTCGGTGGTCCAGAGCGCAAGAACTCAGCCAAGGGCTTTGCTGGAAACAGACCACATGCTGCTGTGTGCTAATGTCAGAATTTGGCTAAAGAACATGCCGAAGAAGCAAGTCGTGCAAAGGATCAATATTGAAGCCTTATATAACCCAGAAACTGCCCAGAAGTACCGCATTGAGATCAACAACTAGTTTGAGGTACTACTGGTAGAAGAGACAGAAGACACAGCAGAGAGTCTGTGGGCAAGGGCAGAGATGGAGCTCACAGAAGCAGCTGAGATGACTGTAGGGAGAGTGAAGAAGAAGTCAAAGAGAGATGCTTGGATTACAGTAGATACACTGACCTTAGTAGAGAAGAAAAGACAGGCAACACTACCAACAGTCAAAGGAGAAAAAGATGGAATACAACATCTTAAAGAGGGAAGTGCAGAGAGCTATACGAACAGATAAAGAGAGCTAGTTAGATAATGAGTGCAAAGAAGCAGAAGTGATGAACAAAAGAGGGTTTATAACTGGAGTCTACAAGAAAATTGGAGACATAACGTCTTCTCAGAAGTTTCAACAAGGCTGTTTGATAGACAGTGGTGGTACAATCTTGACAGAGGTCACAAAGATAGCGGAGAGGGTGAGAAAGTACACAGAAGACCTTTACAAAAAACCGACTTGTGAACAAGATGCAGAGCAGATTGCCGTTGAAGAGGAAGAACCAGATATTCTGTTAGATGAAGTGAAATTTGCTATCACCTGGCATTGATGTAATACCTGGCCATCATATTCCAAATTGCATTTCACACACAACTGTCCCAGCACATCTTTTTCTTACGAAGTATATCTCCTCATTCACCAAGTGAAAACTTGCAATCAATCATGATAACTTTTCTTATTTGATTATTTTAAACTAAAAAGAGCATTTATATATATGAATGCATTGTCATGGTATCGTTTCAAACCAATAAAACATAAATATTGCCCTGACATATAAATGACATGGGGGCCTTGATATTAAATTAAGAAGAGGTCTTAATCAGGTCTGGTTAAGTGGAAAAAATAAAGTGTAAACTGTGTTTAGCACCCGAGGTAACTTCTGCATTCAGTTCTTTTATGGTCAAATTGCAACCAGTGTTTCTCTCGTTTTTGTACATATTCATTACAAATAATAAGAAATTCTGTCTACACTTTACAAGCATATCCCTTTTATAGATCAACTTAATAGAGCAGGGAAATTGGAGTATATTTGATAGAGAGGTGATTCGGTTTTCTCTAGTAGGATAATTTTACAGCTCTGCTGTAGGTCTACATTTCCTATCTTGTGCATAGAAAAGACTTTTCTAAGCATAAGGCAAAGTTATCAGTAGCCACACTGCATCTATGAATCTCATGTGCTAGAGTACATGTTATAGGCACTATGTTTATATACAAGATGATAAAGTAACTGAGTCAAACTCAAGGTGAAGTAGTAGTCCAAGGATTTTGCTTTCACATCAAAGAAGACACTCTGTACAGTTATTTCTTGACTTAAACAATAAACTTATATAGCTTCAAGAATTAGTACTTAAAAATTCTGTCGTCTCTACATAAGACTCCGCGGTGGGCTGCAGTATAAAACCACATTTTTTACCTAAAAAATTACACTTGAGTTACTTGGTTCCCAATTATCTCGTCGACAAATAATAGTCCACTCCCTCCTCTCAATATAGCTGAGCATTGATGGAAAATGATACATTTTCCATCCATTTTCGTTACTATTAAATCTGCTAAAACCTGGCATTTTGGAGTCCTTGTTTTGAACACTGAACTTTGTGACAAAAAGTTGAGCACAAAATGGCGCCCAATAACATTGTTTTACGTTATAAGTCACGTGCTTTCATGACCTCTGTTATATTTAGAGACCTTGCTTCCCAGATGTGCAGCAACGAGCGTAGCTTTAGAAGGAACAATTATGGTCTCTGCTATGTAAACAATGCCTACCGTTTTCTCAATGAGATACGTGTGAATGCTCTAATATGCAGGTATGTTCAAAGGGACATTTTGAGCTAATCACCGATATGTCTGTCTCGAAACATCGAAGAAGAACGTTCCTGACCTGCTCGAAGACAATTTACTCTGTTTTGGGTGCAGGTTGAGTACTCCTGATATGGATGAGGGTACACAAAGCTACCTCAGTCATGTATCCCTTAAATCACCTATTGTTTTTCGTGAACATTTTGCATGCTATAGAAAAAGCTTGTACTCTGCGTAAAAAGTGCAGCATTTGTAGCTTAAGTAGGTTTCTATTTGTTGTCAACAAATAGTGTCAACAAATTTTTAAAAATCGTCTGCAGAATGTTGCTTCCCGTTGGTACTCCTTTTTCTCATCCACAATGATACTAAGGTGATTCGAAACATGTATGAAATGACTTTGTACACTGGCTATTATTTACGATAATTTGGATTTTTCATTTTTTAAGAAACAAAGGCAGACGACTTTATTTCACAATGGAATTTTAGACACTAACTGAAACTATGAGCCCTGTCCAGAATCATTCATTGTGACTTTTATATAATTACATTCCTGGTTAGCTTTTGACATACACATAATTTGTCTTCAAAATTATCTATGTCAAGATGAGTTCGTGTATCTGATTCTGTCGACCTTGCTGCCTCCTAACATCATGTTTCTTCTACGTGCATCTTTACTATACTGTGCATCATGCACTCGTTGCATTTCATAGCTTAAGTTCATTAATATCAGAGAACAGTTTTTAATAAGTAGATAAGGAACTACCTTTCCAGGTTCTTTTAAGGAACCACTTTTCCAGGTTCTGTTCAAATTAAAAAAACATCATACACAAACGCATCTGAGAAAACGTAAAAATCAGATCGGTAAGACATAGTTTGGGTTCAGAGTGGAAATGAGAGGAACAAAAGCAAGTGTCAAATCAGGGGCTGTCCTTAGCAAATACTTAGAAGACAATATGTAAGGATATTTATGTTTGTTTCATTGACCATGAGAATGCCTTCGACAGGGTGTATCATAAAGAACTGTTTGATAAACTAAAGTAGTAAACGATCTAAGGATATTGAGCAACCTGTACTGGATGCAAACAGCAAATGTAAAACTAGATGAGGACGACTCAGAAGAACCCTTGGTAAAAAGAAGAGTCAGGCAAGGATGTATTTACTGCCCCAAATCATTCAATGTCTACGCGGAAGGCATCGCCAGGAAGAGTACGAGCTTGTTTGGCGTCACAATCCATCACACACAAATAAGAAATTTTCAGTATAAAATGTGGACTTTCATTGTTTACAGATTACCTTTAACAGAATAGAGTAAACTTGTTTTGCAAATACAAATCAGTATGCCACTTACTCGGCTGCGATTTTTATATAAATACATTTTTCATGTTTTAAGAAATGGCTCATGGGCCATGCAGAACATGACTACTGACCACAGGTTAAGTATTACTTAATATAAGGTTATTCAGTGTCAAAATTGGATTATGTATCCAATTATAAATGTTTAAAGGCGTGGGATACAGATTAACCTTTGCGTCTCCTAATTACAGATAACCAAACCCGCAAGAAGGATAACGATGACATCAGTTTCCATTAAATTTTTCAGCTTTGAGGAAAACCCCATACTAGCAAATGAGCCCTAGTGGGGATCTTGATTTTGGAAAGAAGAAAACGTTTACTTCATGAAAAAACGTAACCAATGTTTATTTCGACAGAACAGGACACAGGTTTCTGAGAAACATGACAAGTTTTTCTTGGCGAGGCTTCTAGATACCTATTTGGGCTTCCCACCTTCTAGGCTTTCACCCTAGCTTCGTCCCCTCTTTCTCATATTTCTGGATCAAACCCTTACCAAAGCATATATGACAAACAGTTGCTCAAAAGTTTAAATAAGTAACTAAGCGATCCTTAGGATATTTTGGTTGACTGTCGGAAAGAGAATCATAAGTAGTAAGTATCTTAACATTTCATGACCCCTATTTTACATTTATTCCGAAGATGAAGAAATGGCGATTAAGGGTTCCGTTATAGTTACAACTATATGGTACGTGGACAGGCAGACAGACAACCAATTGACCTAGTGCATGATCGTGGTTGAATGACAACGGGTGCTTCAATAAGCAATGTTAACCTTTTTATCTTGTCTGCTAAAGTGTAATGTTTTTACTTAACTTAGTTTGATCAGGTTGTTGTACATTTTACTGACACGACATCCATCTTTATAGTCATACCTTGAATATGCCGTCTTTTTCCCTTTTAGCATTCTCCGTGCTTCCATCCCCACTATTCCCACGTTAGTCATCTAAACAAAGCCCTTGATTGCTTTATTCTTGAGTAGTACTGATTTGTACTTTTTCTGTTTAATGCTATCAAAATGTAAGTTGCTCAATTTACTCTTGGAACAGTGCAGAGTTGTTGCATGTTCTTTTCAGAGAGTTCATGTTTTTGTCCGATTAATTAGCAGATTACATAACCTGAAAATCATAATTTGTTTTGGTTATTTTTGCTTGCTGAAGTTATCTTTCATCACATTCTGTGTTCGTAGCACTGCATGCTAACCCAATCCGACTGATATTAAATATCGTCAATTTTCTTGCCAAAATTTCCTCCAGAATCGTGGCTATATGCCTTTTGGGGTCATATTTTGTATGACGTTTTCAGCAAATTCTTTCAAGTATTTCTCTCCAACTTCGTATTACGATCAAACACTTTGTCATAGTCTTCAGAGACGTTTATCTTATCCTGCAAACGTGCGGATAATCGAGGTGCTGTCTGTTTATTTCACTTGCACGATAAGAAGTTACGATCTCACGTGAAGTCGTGAGACACGCAATCTTCAAGAGAAGTGGCGTACACTTTTTGGATCCGTTAGCTAGGAGATTGGAGCTTTGCACGAAGTCAAGGCCTTGTAAATGTCACGTGCTGTGTTTTCATGTTCCTGCATATGGTGAAACAGCACAAACATCATGTTTTGTTGAATGCATGACCTTAAAGCAAAGATTGATTATGTAAGTTGAAATGTCGTGTCATCACAAATGAAAATTGTAAATCTCCCTCAGACAAACATGGAAGATTTAAAAATCAGTCTAAAAAGTTGTCTAGACTGGATTTCAAGTAATGACAAACTTTCCTGGAGCGGTAAAGTCCCACTCAATCTTCTGGGCTTGTCGTCCGCCAAAACAGTAGCTTTTCACGACCTGCAACAAACTTGAAAGTACGGCAACGACGCCCTTGCGTGTTTCCCGGTGAACTCTTTCAAAAAGGGCAGCTGATGAAGTGAAATGTAAACTGTTTTAGCTATTTAGCGGTTTGCATCCCTAGTTTGTCACGCAAAAACGGAAAAATAAGATATGCTTTATTGACCAGCAAAGCTGTTATTGAAAACAGCAGAAGTCGTGATGTAAACTTTAAACCAAAACGAGGCGGGAAAGAAATGGCCCATGTGTAGAAAAGTGTCAGTGCTCAAGACTGGATCCACGTTCTGTAGAAAAAATTACTTTACTTTACATTAAGTAAATGATCAGGTCATTGAGCTTTAAAAATTCGTTGTCATACTCCACAAGAATAAATAGTCAGACTTCATTTTATTCATAAAAAAGCAGCAAGTCTAAACGACATTTCTTCTCCAATAGCCTCCTCGGAGACTAACCTTAGTATCTGTGACCTTCAAACCTTACCTAGCCATGGCAGACTCAGCAATTTTACGGTACTCTCGCCTATGCACCTTTCCAGGGTTTGAAACTTGGGTCATAAACAAAGCTGTGTGTTCAGTTCACGACTACTCACTGTCTGACATATGTGAAACAAGTTGTAGCGTCCACTGTCAAATAAGGCAACTTAACTTAAGATCAAACAGGTTGACTACAAAAGTAACAGTTTAGCTTAAATTAACGACAAATCTGATTTAAACGAAGATTAAATTGTAAGAAAATCCTAGTTAATTAGTTGAGAGACAAATAATTTACGAGATCATTCTTCAGGTGTAAAGACGTACGTCCTCTGTAATGACAGTTAGTGTAATGAGATGAGTTTACTTCTCGGTGGGTGATACATATCCAAGTACCTCCAGAGTAAGACAATACCAAAAACGCCTGAAAGTTGAATCAAAATATGTTACGAATGCCAAAATAGTGAAAAGCTTTTTATCAAAACATTTGTCCTTGCCGTAAAGGTTCTGAACTTTACGTGCCTTGAGAGTTTAGCTTCTAAAAACACTGTCTTCATAAAAGACAGCGCTAAAATGTTTTCTTTAAATAAATTAACGAGCCTGGAAAAGGGGTGCAAGAGGTAGAAGGGCATAATTTAAAAAATGTGGCTTTTTGAGTGGAGCTCCGGCAACAGATCCCTTTATTTTTTAAATAGCCTGCCCAAAGACTAATCTTTATAGTTCCTTGTCAATTTTTGCCACCATGCACAAATCTTTTAAGCTGCTCAATTAGCAGATTTTAATGCTCTTATGATATTTTATGGATAAATATGACGTGCGAAGGCAAATTATGACATCCTGACAGTAGTCGACACTTTTCACAAGCAGTTGGTGCAAAGTTAACATACGACATAAGTTAGGAGCACTATTTCTGTCCTATCTCATGTAGATTGTCAATTACAAACACAGTTTTTTCCTTAGATTTACAGGCACTTACAACAGACTTACCGCGTGAACCTTTAACTAGTAATTTATACCAAAATAAAAAAAACCCAATCAACTAATGGACAAATGAAGGCGGGAAGATGAGTAATCACACAAGTATAGATTAATGGATTCGGTCCAAAAGTAAGACGATCATCGTTACTTTTCAACGAGTTCTGACAATATATAGAGAGACTATATTGTGACCTATGATTCATACGCTGGTTGTTGACCAATAGTGGTCGTATTCATAATTCTTATGAACAAAACCTTCTTGAAGTTAAGATAGTTATTTATGATTAATGATGCCTAGTTTGTGGACTACACTCTTTGCAAATGATGATATAAACACGTAACGCCTCTTCCCAGGAGAGTCCTTTTATCTCATCACAAAAAATTGCCATCAGTTTCACAAATACGTATCCTCGTTGTAATAATTTGACAAAGTTGACAAACCCCCAGACTTGTACAACACGTCCTAGATCAAGCTGGCTGTATAAAGTAGGGGCACCCTACTGTTTGCTTTTTGACGATGGTAATTTCCACAGTCACAATACAGATCTGGGTCTATCTATTTGTCTGTAGTTATTGTAGCTATTGACATTCTGGAACAATTTAATATTTTGAATTCAATATTCGAGCCCTTTAACCAAAGCAGATTCTTTGGGGTTTGGATGCATTTCGTAAGTAAAGATAACCAAACGTGTTTTGTGACCACAAGGACCACAGCTTTGCCACTCACTCCCAGCCTCCTTGCTCATCCCAGATCCCTCAAAAATTGCAATATCAGAGAGATTATTATTCCATTAAATGCCCGATAACTAATAAAATTTAATCAATTATAATAACGTTATGTAACACGGACACAAGTGTAGATACATTCTTTAACATATTTAAGAAATGTTTATCTTAATCTTGATTATTAATTAATCCAACTAATATGCTATCATTGATTAATTCAAGAGCTGCTGATAATTTCATCTCATAGTTATGTCCTAACTGCCTCCAATTAGAGCATGATGCTAATTAAATCAAGCACGTTACGTCACACTTACAGAAAGCAAGGAGGTCGCAGGCGGTTAACGTAGAGAGCGCATATTCGCTAGGCGGTTTCGATCACTTTAAAGTGTCTTTCCTTCCGCTTATTTGAATATCAAAGCTATTCGTCTCGATTAATGTGAAAGGTTTTTCATATTAGTCAACAAACGACATTGATTTTCCCACTTATCATGCTACTCATGTAGATTGATCCCAGCCTCTAGGAGGTAGTGAGTCTCTAATTACTCGCATTAAATCTTCCTTCGAGGTCACTTAAAACATGATCAATGAGTGCCGTGAATGCTTACTTTATATATACTAAGCATTAATAATATGAGCTTAATTGACCGAAGTAGTGACCTGTCTATGATAATGGCTGTTTACTCTTTACACGAGTCTTCCACATCAAATTTCAGCAAAATCTGTAACAATTTCTGTTCTATCCCTTTCTTATTTCAAAACTCCATCCATCTGTTCACCGATAACGCATTCTTTTGCTGTCCTGGTATCAGCATACGCGTTTACCAGGTTGTAGTTTTATCTTAAAGAGTTTCGTAACCAAAGCAATAAAATTCAAAATAAACTGCCCAACGACTAGAGTACCAATGGTCTCAACAGTCATAAAGACGTCAAATATAGAGGTTACGTCACATTTTGATTACACATCACCTTCAGCTGCTGTACGTAAAGACATTTCCAGCATAGCTGAACACTTAGAGATTAATACGTGAAATATTTTACCCTGAAGCATCATATCATGCAGCACAGCTCTAGTACACAATTTTGTCTTGCTCTAGGCTTGATTTTTTGAGCAATTTGTTAAGGCTCATTATCAATTCTTTTATCAACAACAGCATTGTCCTTGTTTTTTTCCTTTCTCAGCCAGAACTGAGCAGATTAAGCAATGGATTATCCTTTATGGCAGCTGCAATGTCTTTAAACATTTTTTTAAAATCCATCAACTATAAAAGCAGGTTATTTTCCTGACCTTGTTTCAAGATCTCTCATAGCATGTCTACATTCTTTCATGCTAAAGTAATTGCCAGGATATGAGCAGCGATGAAAATAATTTGCATGTGTATAATGGTCTAATACCTTTTTGTAAATACCACTACAAGATGCACTCTTGAGAGAAGCACAGTTTGTGAAAACTGTTTGGAATATTCAAAAGCTTCATCTTTCAGACAAAATGATTTGTACAATTTTTGTCTTGTACAAAACTTGAAAATTACCTTGAAAATGTGCACCACTGCGTAAAAAAACATACATGAAAAGAATGGATTCTCTTGACATTCAAACATAAAAGCAATATTTTCCAATATCCTTTTGCCAGGATTGCCAAATTCTACCAATGTGCTCTTTATACCAGCTTACTTTGAATTCATATATGAATGATAGACTTGTGTTTTCATAGAATCGTGGAGTACAACATTCACTCTAAAATCACTATCCTTAAAAAGAACGATAAATATAAGCATTCCTATATAATCTTAGGAGCACAGTGTCGCAGCCTGTAGGAAGCCTACTATCAAATATAGGTACACAATGTCTTTAAGTAGTGTATGATCCAATATTCGTATTATTGCTGAAAGAAGTGCGACCCCAAACAAGTGGATTACAAACGCCTAATTTCTTAATCCCTTGCAACTGAAATTTTAGTTTCTTGTTCTGTGTCAAGTACTCCTTTTTAAATATCAAATAACTAAAATTAGAAACCATGTTAGTAACCACTTGTGCATTATTTGGATCTGTGAAGCATACTGGTATGAAGAATGTGCCACCTGAAAATCCTTGTCTGGTCTTAGAGTAAGCACTTTATATTTTGCTCTGTGTATGTCAGTACCCAGAAATAAAAGCGAATGTCTCATTTATTAACGTGTCTTTGAAAAAATTAGAAAGGTTCCTATTATTTGATTCAAAATACTTGTAAACAAGCAATGACGTGCCTGGCTTAACAGTGATTGGTTAAAATAACAATGACCCTTGTGTGTTACTGAAATACAGTTCCACACGTACTCCTCTTCTCCGCATTCTTCAACAAACCATAATCAACAAAGTGTTGTCCTCACGTTTTGCGTATGCTTCCTCTACTGTAAATATCTTGCTCCTGTGCATGACCATTCTCCTTACTTTACATTAACACTCTGAGCATTTAATCTCTCCAATGTCTAGAAAAGTCTTGAAAGTCAGAAAAGCTCCACCTGTTCTCTAAACCATATATATA
>JANTCA010004664.1:0-10112 GCA_024741275.1 Chironex yamaguchii
TAAATGATGGGCAAACCAATGTTTGCCATGCCCCTCACTGTTACGTTAGTATTACCTTCCTACATATTAGTTTTGTTTCTTGTAAATGATGGGCAAACCAATGTTTGCCATTTCTTTTATTTTGCGTTAGTGTCAGCTTTCCGCTTTTTTATTTGATTTGATGTAAATGATAGTTTAACTGCTAGCATTATACACCCTACATTAATTTGGTATATATTATATTGATGTACCAAATTTCGCTAGTTTAGCATTTATTGTCTCTACTGTCAGAAAAAAGGGGTATATGTGTTCTGCTTAGGGTGTCAGTTTTCAGTATTGGCTGACCATTCTCACCGATTTTCCTGGATCGGATTACAGTGTTGCGAACACCATGACTTTTATGTGCGCATCTGTATTCAAAACTGAAGAGATCGCAAAGTAACATAATATTGAACATATATAAATTGGCAAAGTGCGGTTTAGCTGATGGACTTTAGGATTTTGCGACAATACCATGACAGTTGTGCCATATGCAACAAAGCATAGTCATATTCAAGACGCACGTTACCTTGAAGTGCGTTGCCGAACCATGACTGCATAAAGCCTTTCAATTTTCTGGCCGTGGATATAGTTGGCCTACTGCAGAAGGGTATTACTATTTACTGACAATGTTAGATCATGAATCCAATTTAATAAATGCGACTCCTCTTACCAATATCAAAGCTGCCAACGTTGCACCAACTTTCAAGTGCATCTGGGTCATACAATGCAGTCTACCAAGGTAACCTTTACTGGACAGCAGGATTCAATTTACTGCTACCATCTTTCATGAAGTTCTCTCTCGCTGGAATGTTCAGCATGTTCACGGCTCGCCCAATTACCCCCAAGGAAACGGCCGAATCGGAAGGGTTCATCGAAATCTCAAGGACAGCATACAATCCACCAGGCAGTCGGAGACCAGATTGGGCCGTTCGTGTTACTGCAGGATATCTGGGCTCTATATTTTGCCCACGACATATAGTGAACCGGTGCTTATAACAACATGTCGTTGAAATGGCCAGAATGTAGACTTAAACGGATGCAGAATCTTACAATGAAACAGGCCAATACAGTGCGTGGAAAAGATGTTATGATCATGACAGGCTCTGTCACTCAGCACTCCTGCTATCTGATTGCACTTCAAGCTGATAGTGAATGTAGTGCTACGTAAACACTGGATGTCCGATTTGATAATGTGCTAGTGAAAGCAGCACATGACAGGGACACTCACAACTTGATTTCTCCCTCCCGCATAAAGCCATCCTGTCTGTTTTTATGGAACTATTGCAAACGATGATAAATGAATATGCCTTGCACGCTCATCATGGCCTGCAGAGTTTAAAAGGCCAAGCATGTGATTCTAGGGTAGTTTGCTATGCAAAATTCAGAAATCATAGTCGTTTTGAGATGCGAGGTTGTGAAAGAACTGATATTAACTCCTTTTAGTGCTATTTATTACTTTTAATTTGGATAAAGTGCTTCACAAAAAGCAAGCATTTTATCCAACAAACTTTAGATGTCCGCATAAAATGATACACTGATATAAGCATTCGTGTACATAAGGAACAAATCGACAGCTAATAATGATAAAAAAAGCATCAAATCAAATATTATTGTTGCGCTTTGTTTCTTAAAAAGCTGCGTGTATTTTATTGATATAGTTCACTATCAAATTGAAATGGTACTGAGTGCACCTTTTGATATCCCTTCAAAGAAACTGAGAAAGTGTACAGCCTTTACTTTGCTTTCCCTGAAATAATGTTTTGCCTGGGGGACTGAGCCCCTTCCAAAAATGTCCCAGAAGCTGCTTGAGCTGTCAAGTGTCCACGTATTCAGCGCCCATGGTTTCAACGGTAAATTTTCAGAAATGACATGGCCAAATATTTATCGCAGCATAACAGTCAAAACTGAGTAGTTGTTAAACATCAGCTTTGCATTACATGGATACAGTGTCGCTTTTTGGGTACCAAAATCGGAGAAACATGATTAAAATTTCTTGCATTAATACGGGTAGTAGTTACATTGATATCAAAGATATCAACAATTTCTTCAAGCATGCAAAAGAAACAATTATCTACAAAGAGTTATCGCACGAGAATCAAGTGAACATTTGAAGCAACGGCAATTAGTGACCCTCTGCGAAACAAGATTTGTCGAATTCACGGATCGGTTTTCGTTATGTGACAGCTGCTGCCTTTCGTCATTGTATGCTTGAACGAAATGATGCCAGGAGATTGTTAATATTTGTACAATACCCTCAGTTCCTTGTTGCACTAGTATTGTCTGAGAAAGTGCCTGCACCCAGTGTCTCATTTTCTACAACAAATTGGTAACGACCTTATGAAAGCAATGTTGACTATTGCTGCCACACAGTCATAGCTTCATGCATGGCATACGGATGAGGAAAATGAGTTTCCTTCAATGTTTGAAAGAGCCAGTTATCTTTGGTGAAAAATTTGAAGGGACAGAGAGGAAATGCAGGCTTTTCCTCAAGTAGTCAGTTAAGTCTGGGTTCAGATTCAATGCTGATGGAACCAATCCTTCAGCCATTGATTAATTATACTCGTAAAAACATATTTTTTCCTCTTCTTGATGAAGTTTCGGGAGACATGAAAGCAAGATTTGGTCCACATCAACAGACGATTGCATCACTGAGAAGAATACTGCCTTGTTTTGTCAAAGAATCAACTTGGCAAGATAATTTGCCTGCAGCAGAAAAATATAAAGGCTTTTTAGACGCTTTGAGTATTGTAAAAGGAGAATATAACATTTGGAAGTATCAATGGGTGTCAAGTAGAACACGTCTAATTGCCAATACTGCTTTTGGTGTCTAATTGCCAATACTGCTTTTGGTGTCTTAGGCAACCGCCAAGCTAACGTCTTCCCTAATTTACATAGAATACTAAACATTCTGACTGTGTTTCCTGTGACAACAGCAGAAGCATAAAGATTATTTTCAAAGCTGAATAGCACCTTGACAACAATTCGGTCAACAATGTCCGAGGACAGACTAGAAGCTCTACTCCTTCTATAAGTTCACTGAGAAAGAACACCAAAGACTGAGAAATTAATTGACTTATTTGCATTCATGAAGAAACGGCGATTAAAGCTGTAAATAGCCTAGAGGATAGTTTAAATGATGTTACTAGAAGATGGTAGTTATCAACGATATTTTATACTGTGTGCAAATTACAAATCTGATATCTAACAGTTTTATGGAGTGGGAGGGGTTTCTATAAATGTGTTCTACTAGTAGCAGTAGCTGGGAGATTGATTTAAAAGTATATGACGCTAAGGTGTAAACAATTCAATATGTTTACACCTTAGCGCTAACCTCTCATGCGAAACAAAGAGCTTACACATTATCTTGTTTAAAAAGCAAAGAGAAAATTTTGTTTGTTTGTTTGTTACTACTATAGTTTCCTGCTTTGTTAAAGGTTTGATGTTATTCACTTTTTTCTGTAACTTGTGATAGACAAGGCAGATTGTGGCAAGATTTGGGGATATGAAATGATAGCGTTTAGGGGTCATGAACCCCTGTACCCCGTGCCTGGAGACCAGCTTCATTCTAAGCAAATGGTGTTGGACCCGTTGGTACGATGCATCTATCTAATTAGACGTTATGTATAAAGCTGACGTGTGAAAGGGGTAAGGGGGAAAATCTATTGATGGTATTTGATACATTACACAATGATCAAGCAAAATTGGAAATTTGGGGCCATAATGGCTGTGCCAGAGAGAGAGAGAGAGAGAGAGAGAGAGGGAGAGAGTATCTTAATCGTATAAACTGTGTACCATGTACTTATTAAAGAAAGAGGCTTAGGAAGCATTCAATATTTATGGTAGGGGGTGGGCTAGCATGAATAAGGGGGGTCACGATAAATTTAGGGCACTCAAGTGGGGGAGCATCAAAGATCATGGAAACAAATGTAGCGGGTGACCTATGACTTTAATTATACCTAGAGGGGCCATGGAATTTTATCTTTTCTCTGAAAGAGGGTCAGGAGGTTTTGTTTAGTTGAATGTCTACCCAGCCCATCCACTGCCATAAATAATGAATGCTCCCTTCATTCGATTTTATTACAAGGTATTACCGTAAAAAGATAGTGAAGTTTTAATATGCGTCAATGATGGGAAAAACTAGCTTCATATTGTAAGCTATGTCAGATAGGCGTCTACTACTGATTGGTTTCAAGTACGATTGCTACCTCTGATTAAATCACTTGACTAAAATCTCGTAGGTCGATTATTCGCGAATAGATCTTTCTTATTTCATAATTAAAGGTACAAATTCATATTTTATGTGTTATGCAATACATTGTTGTGAATTACATGAGTAATATCGGTAAAGTTTTTGACAATGATAAACGCGTTCTTACCTCTAAATGAATTTTGTCGCTGTTGAAAATAGCCCTGAAATTGTATGTCAAGTCCTTATTTAATCTTTCTCCACAACTATGTACTTCAAACCGCACTTGACCTTAATTGCTTAAACTATTTATATCTGTTGGTATCTATAAATACTTAATGCTTCGTCTCATAATTGTTAAATAATGCAGAATCTTGACTGAATCTTGACGAGTACCTTTGGTGATAGTAAGTGGTTCCAGTTTTTGTATAGTTTTATTTAGATTTTGCCTTTGGTCTTAGTTTGACTAATGGTGTGAATGTAATTGCACTAGGAACTCATTGATGCGTGTCTTTGAAGGCAGGTCGTTTGCTCCAGAAATACGTGAAGCTGCAGCTATACAAACAACTAGACCTTTTTACCAGACTGTAGGACTTAAAATACGCAGGCACAGTAATTTACATTAAATAAAATGACATTGAATTACCTCTCATGATATTATGTTAGTTTGAGGACCTAGTGACACTTATCACGGTATTCTCCAGGTGAGAGAATGGGAGCCACATGAAGGTAATTGTGGCAATGGTGAAAATGATGATCATTATGATAGTGATAATGCTGATGACTGGCAAAGGGTGACGAGCTATCGAGTTTCAAAGGCAAAAGGCAGAACGGAAGACAGAATACATCAAACAATTGATGGCGAAGGAAGAATTTTTTAAGATATCAAAACCCGCTGACCGATTTAGACTGTTTTACCAGTCGTGGAAAAGAATGCATTGCATGAAGAGTTGACGTAAGATTATTTACTGTAGATGATTAGCGTTTAATAAACATTGCAAACATTTGAGCGATTGCCATGGTTTTATGTCGCCCATCTTCCCTGGAACAAGGAAGTGGTATAAACGCTTTTCTTCTGAAGCAGAAAGTTTATTGGTTGCTTCTGCTTTGAGGTAATCATTTGCTTGTTCTTCTGGAGCTGCAATGAAAATCCCTTAAAAGAAACTTGATAAATTGTCTTTTATTAACAATACCACACACCTATAGTATAGACTGAGGACCAAGAAATTATTTATCTACACTTTGGAATCCTTTGGCCTTGCAGGCTCAACTTTGATTTACTGTTGACACCAATGTCCACTCTTTTCCAATTAATTTTTATTTTCACATGTGTTTTCCATTTTTTGGCATGTTTTGATTTATGTGTCCAAATGTTTTAACTTCAGTGATAGTGTTTTGTCTTCGTAATTATTGGTTCTTTTCGTGTCAGTTCGGTCCCAGTTCTCCTCCAGGCTGACATGCTATCTATGTATTACGCTGTCTAATTAAGAGGGTTTTGCGGATAAATTGTTCATAATGAAATGCTTACACTTTTGTTTGCTTGGAGTATGTTCTTTTTTGCTTTGTCACCTTATTCTTCGTTTGGATCCGTGATACAATCTTCCATCATTGACAGTAGCTTTACGCTTGAACAAGTGTCTCATAATAAAGAAATATGCAAAGAAATATCATCATTAATCAGGATATCTATTGATGATGACTCTACAATTTTATGAGCTAAGGTAAACAAGAATTCCTAATAAAATGTTTAGAGCTGCTTAAAGGCTAGCAAATACAACACTTGTATACAATATAGAGTCCATTCATTGTTCTTGAGACAAAAAGTACAGTAATTTGTGTATGATCAACATTTTCAACGTAAATTCATTTCCCATAAAATGTCAAGAACAGTGTTCGTTATAGACAGAATGTCTTAATATTGCATTTGGTACATGAAAGCATAGCAATTGAATTGTTCAACATTGTTATACAGTTCGAATTGGTGTTTTTTATCCATAATCATTCATCATCTGTATAATTGATTAAGTTTTCTGAAAACTGCTCCTTGGATTGCCTCTTTGATCTAACGCACAAATTTGACGTAGATCTGAATCCATTTTTTCACGATCCTTGTAGCATTCCAACAAATTCTCTTTTATCTCGGAGCTCTGTTTGAGTCCTGTTATATCAGCCATGCTCTTCATTGTCACTTTACTGTAAGCATCATAAAGATCAATATATGTTTCTTCCTCTTGATTTAAAGTAAATACAACATAACCATATTCATTCACAATTTGATCAACGCCAGTAATCCTGTGGCGTGAACCTCTTTCAGCCCATTTCCTGGCAGCTGTATCAACAAACGACAATAACCATTCATTTCTAGAACGAGATTCTATTACCAATATCATTTTTATGTCCTTTCCGTCAATACCACAAGGATCTAGAAACAGCTCGCGCCCAAGTATTAACGTTTTTTCACTCACGCCTGAAAAATGCAATTGAGACAACTGAGTCACTTTCCTCGTGGGGCAGATCATCACTGCCACATTATTTCCATTGGATGAGGTTACATGAGACCTCGTAAAGTCCCACAGAACTTTCGCTCCATTAATAAACATTAAATCTAATTCATACAGGTATCGTGGTTGCATCATACAGTTCCCATTCTTGTTAAGACTTCGTATCTGTGGTTTGCATTTGGAAATGAAAGAAACAGTGGCAAGTAATCTTTTGCCATCTTTACCGCCAGTTGGGTATGTACCATCAGTTCGTTCTCCAGAGCAAACATTCTTTTTCTCTTTGTCATCGTTTTTCTCTTTATCCTCTCCCTCATTGGCATCTCTTTTCACAGAAACGGTGTCTAATCGTCCATATATTTTGATTAGTCTCCCATCATAAAGTATGTCATTGGCAACAGCATCTTCCTTAAAGTTTTTTAAAATGAGGACTGGTTTATGATTTCGGCATTTGTCATCGTTTTTATTACCATTATCAGAATTATCAACGATCTTAAATGACTTGGTTGTAAATCTGACTTCGTGCTTACTAATATTGTCCAGATCAATTTCATAAGTTGCTTTGCCCTTGAAATTAAAAACCATAAATGCATCATCACCTGCATCATTCTCCCTTGCATGCATTGCAATGTAATCATCAAATGTTAATGCCAATAAAATGTCAACGTATTTAACTATACCAACCTGATGAAGAGCACGATTTGCACCATGATAATATTGTAATTTGCCAGTCTTTGCGTTAAAGTGAACTCCCTTGATGGGTGATGTATGAGACATTCCCGAAAACGACAACGTGTTGTAACCATACTTTCCAAGGTCCGCATTAAGAATATTGATATAACGTCTAGTTAATTCCCCCCAAATCCCGTCGATATTTAAGGCATCATTCCCACTTCCCATTTCAACTTCAATTTTTTCACCCAAATCAATGTTGTCCAATTTACCGATTGCAATAATGTCGTCACATTTGCGGCCTTGACCCTTTCTGTAGGTATCAATGCGAATGCCTCTTGTCTTTTCCTTTAAATGACCGTCAGGATCGGCATCTTTGAGGTTAGATTCCTGAACCTGATCTGTATTGACAAGAACAATAGACTTATGATAGGCCTTTGACTTGTAATCTGTTCTAGATTTCATGCTTGGTCTTACGTACGTTTTGGCGTTGGAAGAAAGCCCGTAAAACGAATGCCTGCCGCCAAGTTCATAACCTGCGACAAGATAAGGACATACCGCTACTCCATTTCCAGCTGCTGGATGGTGAGATTTTTTCTCTTGACGTTCTAAAGAAGGGTCCTCACAACTCCCTTTGATCTCTTCTATCTTCTGCTGCATCTCATCTGGCTTCCCAAATGTTAGTATTTTATAACTCTTAATATTCTTATCTATATATCCAAAGTACTTTGGAAGATACGCTTGATTCACTAAGTAGAGATCGCCATGTTCTATGTCGTTATCCAGCAAGAATTTGTGAATGACGAACAATTGTTTTTTTGTATACATATCAAATTCTGTCATGAATTTTTCCCTCTTGGCATTTATCATGGCTTGAGTTACAGGAGGATCGTAAAAAAGATCAATTAAGGTCGCCGCGATACCTAACACTGCAGCAATAACAACACCAGCTGGCCCAGCTGCGGTTGATACCCCAGCGAGAACAAGGAAGAAGGACACCACCCCAACAGCACCTGATACTATACCCAAGGAGGCGGAGGCAATGGCCCCTTTGTTGCACTCTGATGGTGTTTCCCTGCAGGTGCGCAATTCCATGTCGAGAGCCCATGCATCTATGCCTATTCCAATAACATCAAACAAAGGTCCCAATGCTTCAGCAGCAGATTTTAGTCTCAGCCATCTCTTGGCCTTGTTCAGATACTTCAGGGGTGTGTTACTTGAGGCAATATTTTCGGCAAATTTCGTTATTACCTATTTCTTTTCGAATTGAACAAACAGTTTCATGTTTTTGGTTTCCAATGTATTCCAGCCTGCTTTAAACTTAGTCTTAAGATTGTTATTGTAAGTGCCCCATGCTTTCAAAGTACTTGCAAATGCTTTATTTCTAGTAATTGTATCAATGAAGTGTTCGGCTAATGGTGCAAGGACTCCTCCTCCAATATCTGCCACGGCTAACGTGACAATCGCTTGATTTAATGCTTCCTTGGCCTCTTCGCCTTCCTCACCACGCACTGACTTCATGGCACTTGATACGCTGATAGAGCTTCCGGTCGTTCCTAATCCAGTGTCTATTCCTTCTAATCCGTGGTCCTTAAAAGCGTCTTTGGCTTTCCCGAAGAGCTTAGAAATCTTTACTCCTCCTATCACTGGTATAGCCATGACTACTAGGATTATTTTCAAAATTGCATTCATCCTGACTGAAGTAGCTACACCCTAGCGGAAGAGAAAAATAATGACAAGGTGTAAACTTTACAAAATATCCATTGAATCTTTACAGTCGTACAGACAGGAAAATAATAATTTTGATTCTTAAAAATTCTGCAGGGTGTCGACAGAGACATCCTTCATGGCATTTACAGAACCATCACAGCATTTATCGAGTTATGCATAACAAGTTGAAATACAAAATATGGCGGGACAAGGCGATAACATATTTTCAGCAGCCAGAAAAAGGCATGGGTAATTTGGGTGAGCATTTCAGTTTCCAGATGTTTGCACACAATATAGAGTTCAAAACCTGGCAGAAAACTACAACGTCTCAGCTAAATCAAGATCAGCAAACAGGAGTTCAATGTCAACAATTATTATAAGTCACGCTAAATTACCATAGAATATGACAACATTTGGAAGAATAAAAAATGTTTGGTGTCAGAGGAATCAGAAGAGAACATGCTGACGAACTGAGTGAAAGAAGGTAAGAATTATGTATGCAATCAATTGTTTCCAAACTTTGCAGTTTCTTAAACATCAACATGAAAGAAATTGGTGGATAGCATTTTGACTGTTCATTAATGCATTCAATGAAAATTTCGACAAAGATTCTGTAATCTGTTCCGTTGGATAGCACTCATTTTTGCCATAAGATGAAATGACTTACATAAGAAAGGTAGGCCATACAGAATGTTTTAAGTTTAGAGTATAGAATACGAATCGGTGGAGACGTAAAACAAAGGAACTTCATAGCTTTATTGGAACATGAAATATTGACGAATTTCAGGACGAAAACATACGTAACCAAAAGATACAAAGTGCGTTTTATTATTCTTAGAACATTTTTACCACTGTCTGACATGAGACACGCACACGCAGAGATAGACATAGAGAGAGATAGAAAGGGAGAGAGAGAGCGAGCGACGGTGACAAAGGAGGAGACAGAACAGGGAAGAAAGAGGGAGGGATAGAGAGGGAAAGGAAGAGGGAGGGATAGAGAAGGGAAGGAAGAGGAAGGGATAGGG
>JANTCA010004665.1:0-30567 GCA_024741275.1 Chironex yamaguchii
CTTACAACGTCACCTTCGATGGTTTAGTCAAAATCTAACAAGCAATAGTATTAACCAAGTGCCCCACTTATGGCCAAAAAGTGGCAGTAACCAATGTTTTACATTTAATTTGATATTTGCCTAACCCATACAACGCAGATCACTCAGAAGTGAAAACAATTATTGTTTTTTCCATAGTCTTACTGTGTTGTTCCATTAATAGGGAAAGTGATGTCGTTCATAGAGGTAATTACTTAAGAGCATTATCTATCAATCGCATTAGTGGTTAATTGCCCAATGGAGAATATGGACGAGGAAAATTTTTTTCTGTGATCTGCACTACAGAGCTTAACATTGCATTGATGCCCCTCTATCCAATCAATGCTGGTTACCAAAACAAATTGGCCAATGAAAATCCTTCTGCTCAAATGCCCTTTTTTGAACACGTGGTAAGGTGTAAACGACATATTGCAACCTTTGTTTGATCACGTGAAAAGTGTGGAAGGAAATTTTGATGTCTCAAACCTACTGGATGCAACAATAACAACAACGCGGGCGGGCGCACGGAACTAAAGACAATAATTTGTGATGTTTCAAATTTTGGTGTTGCACTAACAAATTTCCAACAAATATATACCGCCTTTGAAGATACAAAAGTGGGTTAGGTTATTGTCATCTTTATTGCTCTAGTTTAAGAGACAAACAGGAAAATAATCATTAGTATTGGTCAGCATGACAGTAATAAACCGTATTAAAATTATCATCAGCAACAGTGGCCATATAAATGGGTCTCTTGTTCATGTATTTAGTTGCTTTTGCTTGGATATGCACCACTTATTCATTGACTGCAAATCTGTTAGTTGGGAGGAGGCCTATTTATTACTTTAAAGGGCCTTCATGATACAAAAGCTGTTAAATCAGGCCAGTGAGTTACATCAGACTTTCCTATTGCACAATTACGAAAGAGTGTACATTGTATTTGAATCGAAGTCGATAGTATTCTTAAGTATTAGAGGGTGAACCTTAGAACAGTTTCAACACGATCCATAACCCAATGTAGGTGCTTTAAGACAAAGCAGATACTAGAAGTACTGCAAATCTGAAGGTGGCAAAACAAGAAAACAGAAATGAAAATGTTTCATTTTTATTTTGCTTAATCTTTTCTGCCAATGCTAGATCTTGGTATGATGCTGACGTTCAAGGAGGTTGGTGACCGTTTATGATTGATTTTCTACCACAAAATAGAAGACAAACCAATTCGTGATTTTTTCAATCACAAAATGTCTTTAAACTTTTGAAAATACAGTGCAAATCCTGCAGTATGGTAAGGAAATCTAATACCTCTAAGTCAGATACTTACAGCCTGAAAGTATTCGAACTGCTGGTGTATGCGGCATCGTAGAATTCAAGGAATAAATTAAGTTGCGGTTAAAGATTATCTAAAGGTGATGCTAGAACTATTGTACTTGAAATCCGGGACAACTCAAATCAATAACGTAAAGCCTTGGATTAATGATTCTATATAAATGTTGTTTTGTTATATTTTCTTTTGTTTTAGTGCTAAACTTAAAAGGTCAACCACTCTCAGTAAGATTCCGATTTCGACACAAAAATGGCGAATACGTTGTCCTTCGATCGAGTTGTTACAGTTTTCAAAACCCATATACAGATGAAGCAGAATACATTGTATGCACAAATAATATTGTGAGGTAAGTAGAAATTACAGCATAACAAGAGTTATGTCAGTTTTAACCATGATTGAATGCGCGTTGGTTTACTTGCAGACTATGACCCAACTATATTGCAGAAATATATATGCCGTTTTAGACATGATACGGTTGTCGTTAATAAAGATTAATTGTTTGTTTTTGTTTATTTTGTCATTGTATGTATATTGTGTATGTTAATATAGCAAAAGTACTCAGCAATCAATACATGTGATGTTGATGCCATTTCCCTTTCAGATAAGCAGTTAGTTTCAACGCTCTTTGTAATCAAACCCTTTAGAAATTCAGTTTGCATTTCCTTTGTTCTTAAAGGATCTTAGCTGTATATTTGATTTAGTTTACAGGTTTAATTTCACGCTGAAACCATCAAATGTCTTTTTAGGTAGGGAGTGTACTCTAGGAAACTCTTTTTCGATCTGTTAGACCGCCATTTATGTAATTTGATGACTATAAATTTAGGTTTTTAAAAAAGTGTGTAATGTTACTAAGAAGTGTTTATTTTACTCCGATCGTAGTTATTTGGTTACATCACAGGCAAAGCGAGTCATCGTAACCTGTTCTTCCGGGATTTTTAACCCACGTGCTCCTACTTTTGAGCTTTGACTATAGTGCTGATATTTTTTTGTGTCTTGAATGTGATATTTATAATGCTCACCCGTTTCTTCGTTTCCTGTCATTGTATATCTCAGAAACAAAAGCGATAAAGCTTTCCCCCTCAATTCAAATGCTGCCTCACCCCAGCATGAGGATCAAAATGGTAGCACGGCAGAAGGATCTCCAGACAGTGTCGATGTCTCATCCGTAATCCAGGAAAGGCCGGGTGTCTTTCAGTATCCATACCCAGTAATCGGGCCCAATGGTAAGTGTGTTTTTTTATCTGTTCTTGTATTGCAAACAGGCAGTTGTTGTGGCCCTTTCTACTTTGATGCTTTGTAGTATTTTACAAGGAAGCGCAAAGGGTTGTTTACAGCAGTAAGCCTGCATAAACGGGGCAGCTTCATCACAATTTTGTTTAAATAGTTTTATCAGGCAGGTTCAAAATAGCAGTTAATTCACTGTAGTTGGTTCTTTAAGAGTTATTTTGAATGAGTTTGTTTAAATGTGTTTATGCGAATGTTAGTAGTAGCTTAGAAGAAGTAACGTGTTTACTGCGCTGTTTTAAGCTGTTTTAATTTTAATCAGATTGACTTTTTGGGTCGTTGCGCAGTTGTACTGGCACGAATTCGTCCGAGTATCTTTTTTGTTGTTGCTGTTATTGTTGATTTTGTGTTTGAGAACGATGAAGTGTTTACACTACTTGTGTATAATTTGTTGTTTAGTGTCTCCAATTAAAAATTATGGGACAACGCCTTATGAGGTGAGTTAACAGACTAATTACTTTCTTTGGTCGTGAAATTTGTGTATTTATGTTAATGAAGATATCTGTCTGGTTATTTATTGGCTTGTGGAAAAACAGTAGAAAATGCGCAATGTTTTATTTCGTTGTCAAATTCTAGCTTAGGTAAAAAATATGACGTCAAGGGTCATGAAGTCGTAAACAATTTGATTGACTTTTAGCATAGGTGTTTAAGATTAAGTTAAAGCGTCTTTTTAATATTGTGTTTGGATGTCAGTGAACAGTGGACATGATTAACTCTTTAAGTGTATATGTTTTCGTGCATATTTGAATAGAAACCGTTCCTCTTTGACTCTCATGTTCTAAAGTGCTACTGTTTCGTGGTGTTGACGTTTTCTTGCGAATGTCAGATTTTTGCCTTCGTTGCCAGATCTTTTGATAAAGTGTCACTGAAAAGTTTAAATATATTTATCTTTGTAGGAGGATACGATGGACCGTCAAAAGCCTGTTGCTGTGCATAGTAAGAGGAAAGCGTCCACTGGAACTTCGGCAAAATCACGAAAGAGCACAGCGCAATCGCGAGCAAGCAGTGCTAGCTCGAACCCTGAGGATATGGCGGTCATAGCTGGGAGGATTTCAGGAGAGCAATATGTTAGCTCAAATATACTTTCAGGTGATTGTCTCCTTTGCTTTAAATTATGCTTCAAACCTGTGACGACATTGGCAACTATTTAGAATATGGCATTGCCTTTTGGATTACTTTGAACACTTTTTGAGTGGATTAAACTTTTTAATCGTCTTGAAAATTTGCGACATAATCAATATCGCAAATTTTCAAGGCGATTTTCAAGTTTTGTACCAGAAAAAGACCGTTGAAACTTTTTGGTCATTAATATTAAAATTAAATGTTTTGTGTTACCTGGGGAAATGAGATTGGACCAATGGAAACATGCCCTGATATTGCATTGTATTCTTACTATTAAGAATGAAGCAACAATTTAGTATAATACAATATTCTGTCCTAGACTAGTAAAAGATTAGTGTTTCGTCCTTTGCAAATAATATTTTATGACCTACAATTGAAGTGGTGAAACCTCAAAGCCTCGAAAAATCAAGCAGTAGGTAAGTAGAACAGTCACCTAAGCGTTGTGATTTTTTCTCTGTATATTATCGAAGAATATTCAATGTTTACTGTGTTTTTGGTGGACACTTTTACTGTGCTAATATGAAAATGCAGAGAAATGTTTTTATGCCCGCTTAATCTTAACCTGTTTTTCAAATGTTGAGGGTTTGGAAATAACTCTTGAACCCAGACGTCTACTTTATCCCTATACCCTTGATATTGTCATGTTATTGTGTTTTCACTTGTAATGTGATTTTTTTCAACCTTCCTCTAAAGACTTACCAACCGGACAAGCCGGTACCTTACTGGCAGCCCTGGCGAGAAAGCAGCAACAACAGCAACAGACGCAACCCTCACAGCAGCCGTCTCCATCGCAGATACAAAATTTAGAGGCGAGCATGTTGAATGCAGCGACGTCAGGGTGGACTGGGCCCAACCAATTTCCTTTTAGCCATCTTACGCAAGCGCAGATGCAGACGGCAGACCAAGGCTATTCTTTCATGGAATCAACGGCTAGTCCTGATACGCAGGGTACGCAACAAACAAGCCAACAGCAGCCGCAACAGCAAACGCAAAGACAAACATCGAATATGACCGCTGATTCTGGACTCCCTGGCTACACACAGCTGCAGGTTTCGGACTACGGTCGACAATTCTTGTTGCCAGGGAACTCAGTTTATTCGGATCAAAATGCATCTGGGCGTAACCAGATGTTTTTCGCCGTTCCATCGACAAATCTTAACGTCCGTGGTCAGCAAACACAGGCAAATTTGCAAGGCATGATGGGATTCGATCAACAACAACAGCAACAGCAGTTGCAACAACGACAAACTGATATTCAGTACCAGTATTATTAGGCTCCAAAAATTTCAGAAAATGGCAACTGTTTTGTACAAGTTTCATCTGTAAGTACTAACATTACTTGTAAATCATTTTGACTTTCGGTGGTCCCTTTGTTTTAGTAATCGTACGTAACATCCAATTGTTACACTATTGTCGTCATCTGGGCTAGTAACAATAAAAGCCTCCTATGAAGGATCTAAAACCCATGCTTCAGTTGACTACGATTCTTTAGACGACAGCAATTGGTGTACTGGGGTAGTCAAACGACTGTGAAGCTATCTAAAAAACATTCATAAAACAATGAAACGTTTTCAAATATTCGCGCTTTCAACTGTTGCCGGATTTAAATATGCCAGTTTTTTGAAGTCGTTAGACTTGCTTCTTCCTCAACGTAACACCTCATGACTGGTCGGTGGCTCGATATTATCTTAGGGAGATTGCGCTGTCTAACTGGTAGTCGATGTACGACTACGTCTGAGAGAAAGTTCTCTTTGTTGTTTGGATAGCCATTTTACTTATCTTGTAAATTAGACAAGGAAATTTAACTCACTCGTACTTTTGAATTTACACTAACATTTTTTCAGATCAAGATGTGACTTGTTTTCTTTTTAAGTGTGGGCTTGGGTGTTCCCGTAATTTGATGATGTGTGTATCTATACCATACCTGTTTTTGACCTGTTCATTATAAAAATTCTGTAGAAACATTTCCTTTGAATGAGCACCGAGTTTACTTGTGATTGATAAAAATATATGAAAACGTTGTTTATGCCATCATGTAAGTATCTAAAAGGGTCCTAAGACACACACTTTCGCTGACGTTTTCATAGTTATTGTTTCGGTATTGCGATATAAGTCATAATTTGTTGTTTTTTCGAAATCATGCAGCCTTGCCTAAGAGCATTATGGTAAATATCGAATACCGTAACTTACAATCAGGTGTAATTATTAGTTTCTGTTGTACTTATAAGTGCATGCCGTTTAGCCTCATAAAAGAAAAGGTTTGGCGCAAACTGTGTGTTGTGGCCTATGCTCACGAGCAATCCATGTGCAATCTGTACTGAATGATGCGAGGTAGCACCTTCCTTTCCCGTATGCTGGTGTGTTATAAGAGAAGGTTTTCTACATCCTTTCAACTTTCCTCCTTTCCTCTCGATCGTACTGGTTTCCTTGTTTAACTACTATCACAAGTCGAAAGTCTTTAATTCTGATATCTCAAAATATAGATCACCGAGCCAGTCAGCAAGGATCAAAATTATTAGCAGGTGCTAAGAGTCTTGTACAATAAACTTAAGGAATGAAGCCCGGGCATTCATGTATCTATGCGCAGCCTCTACTACGTAGGGTAGAATTTAGCTGCTCGTGTGCTTAGACCGTTGGTGTTTGCTAATTTCATGCTGAGTAGTAACATCAAACCTTGAGTCTAAATTTGTTGATAAAGTTAAATGCTCTTTACCGTTAACGTGTGTTGTAATCAAAGGAGAAAGAAGTCTCAGAGAATCAGTTGTTGCATTATCAGAAAAGTCGTACAGGTGATTGTTTTCCTTGAGGTGTTTTGCAGGTATATGATGAACCTCCTCTGGCTATGTGAAATTGGTAGGAGTTTCATGCTGTTAAAACTACTGTTAGGCTTTCAATTTCAGAAATGTAGTTGCTGTTAGATTGGTATACTGTAACAGTCGATAGCAGTGGCAGCATTTTTCTTGATTGTAGAATGGGAGTTTGTGTCGCTGGCATTTTTATAGTTTTTGAGATGTAAACGGTTACGTAAAAGATACGTCAGCAGACTTTGGAGTTCTAAACATCGTAGAGGTTTTATTGTAATTTTTAACAATGCTAGATTTCATAGGTCAGTACTTATTTGACTCCTACATGCCTGATATCCGAGTTGATTTCGTGGCAAAGTGAAGACTCAGATAGCGGGTAAAATTCCTTTTCGCAAATTCGCGGAATTGAATATATTTAACACGATAAGCTTAGTGTGAAATTATAGCCAGTGTTGTTTGTTTTGACGTCTTTGTTTACGGTTAGTAGCTTATGGTTGCGCAATCTAAATTTGTTTAGCACACTACGTTTCTGACGGTGGTCATTCTTGTTTGAACACTTGGGCATTACCAGCTATCATTGCACTTGACTGACTGATGGTTGATGGTGAACAAATGTGGTTATTGTGTAATCAAACCTACCTTGTAACCTTATATTTTGTTCTGTATAACACCCACCATAGAAATTGATGTTTCTTATGCAGCTGCTGGTGCACAGTGTGTACTTGAGTTAGTTGAATCTGAACTGGTTATGTCTTACTAATATGAGAATCGTTGTCGTAATAAGTGTTGTGTGCGTTAAACTTACCCTAATTCTTACAATAACGAATGTTGATTAACAAGGTAATGAAAAGTATGCGTTTTAGATAGGCTTTTTGTATCACGATCTAAAATTATTGAAAAACGTGACGCGGATAAGCAGTATAGTTTAAAACTAGGACTTGCAACAAATAACCCTGACTTACAATTGTATGTGCTTACTACAATCATGTTTATTATCCGTAAAGTAAGTAAGTTTTAATCATAATTCAAGATCTGTGACGAGGATGACACAAGTCATGTCAACGAGAAAGTAGTCTTATGGGGATGGTAAACATACGTGATTATATGTCCAGGGGGAGATGTCGAATCGTTGTTGAGGACAAACGTTTTGCTTCTGCTTCCTTGGATTTTTTCTTCTAAATTTGTCTGATCATCACCAGAAATTACACTTCAAAATTTTGGACATTGGAAGGAGCTTTATCTTTACTAGTTAGGCATCTTATGTTATCTTTGATTTTGGCATGGCAAAGATCTTTTTGTAGTTACCATCCTTGCCCTTGCTGAGGTTTAATTACAAAGTTAGCAATTTATGAGCTAAGAGTCAACTTGCTTCACAATTTAATTCATATTTCATACGAAAACGTAAGAATTTTTTTTAAAGTGCTACGTGCATGGTATCCGACCAACTATGTACTGTACAAGGAAATTGCTGAAATCCTAATAGCATTGCACTCCTTGGTAGAAGATAATGTGCGTGTTGGTGAACAAAAAAAAGCACGAAACAGTTGGGCAAAACATCGAAGTTATTTCCTTGCTTAAGACTACATGAACCCCTGTCAATATCTGTGAGTGTCAAATAGCAGGGTGACATCATCAAATTGTATAGTGATGAAAGCACTCTCCGGTATACACTGCTTCTTACTTCATGCTAACAAATGCTTCCGTGCGCTAAAAATATACGCTTTGAGTTGTTCAAATCGAGGTAAATCATTAGGTGTTAATCTTACTCGTTATGAACTGTCGACGTAAAGTGATGATAATAGCGATAAATTCACCCGGTAATAAATATAGTGAGTTATCACTGTGTTTTTATTTCCATGTCAATTATCTGTTTGTCATAGTCTCTCTTTTTATAGTATGGAAGCTGTTGCTTATGTAATGACCGTCTTTTTCTAGTACTGAGTATGAATATGCCACGGAAGTGAAACGTAGTTATTTTGTAATTCTGAATTTTTATGTATTTTCCGTTCTTAAATTGAAGACCGGTTTATTTCTAGTATGTAGAATGCAGGTGTGTGCTGGGTACGGATCACGGGACATGTCTCCTCAGAACTACAATAATTTCGCTTAAATTTGTAGCAACAGTTGCCATTGAAAATTTACTCATAGTAATTCCCATATAGTCCATTTCGACCGTGATTATCCGTTTCGGTCAGAAGATGTTGATTTCACACACTGTATTCGTATCTTGTGTAGTGAAGGTCACTTATTTTCTGCGTTTTATTGTGAAGTGTGAATTTATTGATCAAATGTTTTAAATACCACGAATTATTCAACATCTATCGCAGCACTGTAGTAGTTGTAGCTTACAATACACTACATACGTATACGTCATATTTGATTGTAAATAGAACACTGCTAATCGAACAAGACGCAGGAGCAGAACAAGAATAAGTTGGTATTTGTTGCTGTCTTTTCTCTTGCTTTTTCACACGAACAGCAATGCCGCGAACATGTTTCGTAGCGTTTGATAACTCGTTAAAGGTCTTAACTGAACCATATATTTTTATCAGGTTGAAAGTAAAAGTTTACTTCGCGCGACCGTTATGTCGTTTGACTTATACAAAAACGTTTTTTTGAAATCTTTAAGATGTATTTGACATTGGAGCGACTTCAGGTCTCCGAAAGGCATGAATCACTTTGTTTTCCTGTTACACTTTAATTAGTAACTCAGAGCTCGGTGTTATTGGATACTGTTAAGCTAAATTGTCGGCCTCCTGGGAATAGACCTTGATATTGTTGCTTATTTTTCTTTGTTTTGTGAAAAATCCTTACCATGTGTTATTTGTTTTGTGAATATTTTTGAGCTAATGTCAAATATTGCTTGATGAACTGAGGATAAAACTAACCTTTTTCGACCGCAGACCCGTAAGGAAAGGAAAATAAAGACTATTATGAGATAACCCACCAACAGCTTTGGCCACTTTACCGTTTCATGATATTTTGGCCCCACTAAACAGATACTTTTGAGCTCTGATGTTGGTAGGTTTTTCAGTAACAGTTGAATCAGACGGTTACGTTAACGTACTACATTTTGATGCAGTTTACTCAATTGGTATTAGAGGCATCATTACTACCACTCTACTTGTTAAGCTTCATTGTGTTATCACGTTCAATCCAAACATGCAATTTGGCCCTCTCTACTGTCTTGTTTGCTGAAAAATCTTTTCATTTCTTCTTTAGAGAAGCTAATATGAAGTTTGAATATTCTATTTGTCTTCCTCTCAATGCAAGATTTTGTACCAGTCGCCAAATGAGAGTACCCTACATTCCATCATTGTTCCTTGTAGTTGTCTATTAGCTCACATATGTGTTCTTCCCATGACACCGTCAATTCCATCAACTAACCCTCCTTATCTTCTAAATTCAAAACTGGTACATTTGGTCTCTGTTCCCACTACCAAGAATTCCAGAGTATTCAAGTGAGCAATTATTTTACACTTCTTTTTCAATCTTTTTATTTATTGACTGCAAACCTGTCAGGTGATTACTAGCCATGCTATACATTCGGGCAGTTCTAGACAAATACATTGAAGACCTCGTATCAACTGACAAAAGTGATTTTATTCAAACAAAAAAATTTCCAAAGAATCATCCTACGAAAACGTGTACAAAAGTGTTTCATGAAAAGATGAAGAACTGCCTTGACGAGAAAGAAGTTATGATGAAACAAGCTGCAATCGGCTTTATCTATACCCTTCTTGAGACAGAAAGAGCTAGAGAATTTGTTTCTAATCTAGAAGATGAATGAAAAAGGAAACAGTTGGCACCAAAGACCTGCATAAACAATTGCCGCCTGGACCTGTCCGGATTCCATCAAACTTTTGAGATTGGCACAGGAACGGAAGAAGAGGATTTTCCTGGTCGATAACGTCACTAGATAAGGTACAAGGAAAGAGACTGTCATATCCATTGACACTGAAGCAATACAAGAATCAAATTAACGATCTTGGTCAGGATGTCTAGAAGTTATTCATATTCATTAGAAATCATCTTGCGGAAGCTAGGACCCAGGACCTGACTCGGTACAGTAAATTAGTGTAGTTTTATACCTGCATTAGTTGTACTTAAAAGTCTTAAAATACAAAGTCACATTGAGGACTTGCGATCCTGACCAATCTAAACTACCTAAATGGTACAAATTTAAGAATTGCTATTTGAGTCTGCGGCTGGATAAATGTCAATTCAGGTACATTCACAGCCAATGCGTCAAACACGTGACGGAGTACCATGGTGGTCTGTTTGGGGGCAAAGAGTGTTTCCAGGAAGCCCCCGTCTTTATGTTATATCTACTATCCTGTTTTTCATGCCAGCTCTCCCCTCAAACCCCTCTCGAATAAGCCCCCATCCAAAAACATCAAAGGTAGATAAGCCCCCAGGGGTCTTATTCAAGAATTTACAGTATGATAAAAAAAACCGTTATTGGTTAAGGGGACGCAGAATAGGGCTACAGAAAAATCGGGAGCAACAATTTGGATTAAAACTGATTCTTGACTTTGATTGGACAATAGTAGTCATTGTTGTATTCTCCTTGACGCACCTCTAAGTTTCCTTTGATTCAAGCTAACTAGACTGAGGTAAAAAGGCAACAATACTGTCAGGTCAGGTTGATGCCTGCTACTGGTAACATGTAATCCAGTACAACCTGCTTCATGGATGGGTAGTCGGTGTCGAAACTGCCTCCCTCACTAGCTACACAGCTGTTGACGGGGTTGCATGCCACCTAGCAGGACTAAAAACAATAATTGTCAAAGGGTGAATGAGCTTCTTTGGATGCCAACTGCCATCATGCAACTCTAGACCGCCTAGTTTTAATTGTTTGGAAGATTATGGATGCATATATTGGGAGGCATATTTGCGTCAGACATGCAGTCATGAGGCCCAGATTCGAATCTCTGGTGGTCACAATCATAAATGTACTTCTTTTCTTTACCCTAAACTACCCTGTCACCTTTTTAAAGAAATGAACCCAGCCGACATTTTTCAACAACCATTTTTCAACTGAACAGATATTACCTGAAAATTCTTATTGAGTTGTTGTTGAAAGGTGAAGGGCTGAGCTGCATGAAAAGACATGGTCATACTTAAATGAAATGGCCCTTGATGTCTTCAGTAGTCTGCTATGATGCCTAAAACCTCAAGGCTGTAACATGAATGGCCTGCATAAGAGGTTGAACTCGAAACTTTCAGGTTCTGGGTCTGAACAGACTGAACAATAGCTACCTTCCACCAGGATACATACCAAATGTTCTGATCACCCTGTTTGTATAAGTAACCAGATGGGGGAAAATGTAACTTCTGCAAGTTTGGCAGTGCTATACTTCAGCTATATAGGTGATTGCAGTGATGGGCTCTCTTCCACTGAAACAGATTGGCTATTCCTATGCTCATGTACTCGAACGAGCTCTAATTTAAAAGGACTAGTGCTTCACAGTTATATCCAGTGGCCACTGGGGAAATAATGATTAAAATAATATCTACTTACGTTACCCGGGAGCTCCAGTTGCTCACAATATTGAACAATGACCTCATGAAACAGTCTCTTGAGTACAACTCAAGACTGACTTTCATGGTAAAGCTTCAGTTTAGAATTTCTTCCGTTTCAGAGCAGGTAGTTACTCCTTACCATTGCCCTCTGATCCATCCTTGTTCGGGATGATAGCACCTGTCACGGGACAGTAATGTAATGCCACGATGCTAGTATACAGAAAATAAAGTAGAAAGCTGAAAACTTTATCGCCTTGTAGGAGAAAATGATTTATACACAAATTTGCGACCTACCCTTAGCAATACGATAAAATCTGTCAGAGCTACAAGTTGAACACCATTGTTTGGCTAGATGTTAGTTATGCCTGGAAGGATACCGAACTAAGGGTCACGAGTGATGGCTAATTGTGGATCTTGCAAAAAACTGGCATTAAAGGCCGATAAGTTCCTCCTCAGAGGCCAAAAAAAGGGATACTGAGGAGAGGAAGCGATGCTCCATAGAAAACCTTAGCAGAAGACACTTGCATCATTAAGCTTGTTTAAAGTTACAAGACCGTAAAAATACTACATGCAAGGCAGAGAGAGTTGTGCGGCAGATGACACAATGCGGGCAAGCTTGGAAGAGGAAGAAATGTCGTTCTGAAGATTAGGTCGAAATCCAAAGTCGCAAATGAATATTTCCTGGACCGATTTCGAAGAGGAAGACAGTCGATGACAGCCATAAAGGGAACAGGTCGGGGTTTTGTTATTATGTAACGAAAAAGGAAGTATTAAAAAGACAAGCAACAACAGGGCGGAAAGAGTAAAAGGGAGATAGCGGATGCTCATTGCGGCGGAATTAACTGGAGTGACTGATATGAGGCCTAAGGATAAGAACAGAAAAACGAGTGACAGATGGAAGTGGAGACAGCAAATGTCTAGAGCAGACGTGCCACACTAAGAAGACGGAAAAGTTATAAAAACATCCTTAAGGCGGTGCAGTGAATCTGCATTAGCTGTATGGAAAAATCGATCTTAAAATTTCTGCTTAAGGAATCATCAACAATTAAAGCCATAATACTCTTCTAGCATCAAAAAAGATAGCCGTAGGGTTTATTTGGAGTTTTCATTCTTCCTCATTCCTGCAGCTCAAAAACAAAAACTGCACATGCAAACATAGATATATTTATCCTTTGACTTTCCCTGTGCCTGTTATATTGATATAAGATTACAAGGCATAAGGTCTCATTCTCGTGGAACTCGATATTATGACCACCTCTTCAAGAACAATAATAAATGAATGTAACTAAAACAAGACCAAACAAGATTTCAGTGGGGACCATTTATTTACACCTTTACGATAGCTGAGATAAAATTAAAAGAAATCTGCTTTAATAGCCTCGCGTTGTTCCTTGCGAAGTTGTGTTGATAAGCCTGATTCCCCTTTTCGTAAAACTCTTCTCTGTTCTTGACGCCTTTTTTTACTAATTGATTTCCGCACTCGATGACGAATCTCCTTTTCATCCAGAACATTTCTACTCAAAGGAGGCTGTGTATCGCTGTCATCGTCGTCAACTTTGCTTTCCGGTAAAAAGTCCCTGTGTGGTTTACGCTCTTTATTTTGCTCATGAATATTCTCTAAAGGAATGTCGTCTTCGTCACCACTTTGCGATGAGTACGATTCAACATCATCTTCAAATGACACGGACGGTTCCTTCGATGCGTCGGTTTCTTCTAATAAATCTAAAGTGACACAGAAATGTAAACAACACGAACTGATATACATGTGTGAGAGCACAGTCCTAGACCTGCCAAAGCTATAAAGACATAATAATAGAAAAGAAATTCTATTACATGACCTCCTGTAATTTTACCCCTTCCTAGTCGAAAATTCACAGTGTTCCTTTATAAAATGTCAATCTCTGACGGTAACAGTCATATTTTACTTAAGATACTAAATGACCCAAGATACAGTTTGGAATATTTTGCTTTCCATATTGCCTCCCACAAATTTAAAGAGCGTGAGTTTCGAAATGCTCTACGTTATTTGCAATTACACGACACCAGGCTATCAATATTCCACTTTGCTATGAGGTTGCACACTGTTTTTTCTTTGGCACAACACAAATATCCTATGATTTTTGAAAACGAGAATTAGGGGTAAGAAGCTTCCAATGAGCTCAAAATCATAGCGAATATGTCGGGATACTTAAGTATCCTAAACGTACACCCCCAATTCGTGCTAACAATTAATCCATGGTAAACACAATCTGGCATCGTATAACTAAGGGCTTTAACAGTATCTTCAGGAACGTATCAGTTATCAACAAAAAAGAAACGAGAGAGTAAAAACCACGTAATTGCAATTTTCAAGCTTCGATGGAAGCATCAACGTGTAACAATTACCTAACTCAAAACGTGTACTGTTCGTGTTGAATCAGATCTGAAATCTTGTAAAATTAGTAATCTGGCTCATACCTTTAAAATCAAAACCTGGTGTAGCACAAGATTCTTCTGTATCAATTGGCTCAAAGGAGCCATCGTCTTCATCCTGTTCAATGATCCCATCTTTTAAGGTTTCCTGAAAAATACGATCACGTGTAGAAACATTCAATAGTAACGACAGTGTTACGATGATCACGAGCTACTGGAATGAACAACAAAGTTGCAAAATAAGAAATACGTCCCATTTATGCGCTGCAGTTGTAAACGACTTTGTTATGTTGTCGAGTAGCATGGGGGGATCCGGAGAAAATCTGAAGGCAGGGGGGTGGATGGGTGATAATTGAGGCGCTGATAAATTTTCAGAAATTGGTGACAACGTTACGCTGTATACAATCATTCCGACCCTAACTACTGACAGAGGGTCCTTTATTTTAGTCTACGAAGAGTTTCAAAACAATTATATTAAAGCAATGATAATATAGTGAGTGCATTATTCATAAATTGATGATAAAATAGTCTGTGATTCACTGCGGGTCTACAATTAAAGGGGAGCAAAATTTACCAAAGGGTGCGCCAGACCTATTTCAAATCCGCCACTGTGAAGTAGTTGATAAAATTGGAAGTCAAACTTGTTATTTTCCTCAAAGTTTCCTCTCCTCAAAGAAACTCAGTCCGGACGTTGTAGCTCGGACTCTAAGTAATAAACAAGCTCTTAAGCACCGGCGTTCTTGTTTTACAATAAACTAAAAACAAATAAATTATAAGGGCCGTAAAAATTCCAGAAATCATGAAAACATAGTAGTGATCAAAAAGGGTTTGGAGATATGAGCAAGTATGCAGTTTTCTGAACATGCTCAGTATCCAACAGATTCTCGTACTTCAAATATTTACTCTTATTGTTCATTTACCTGCATCAAATCTAAATCCATTTCTTTCGTGAATCCACTTGCACTTACTTGTACATCAATATCATGCATTCGCCTGCAAACAATTTGAACACACAAAAAGCATTTGACTAATAACCACATCGGTGCACTTCCTAAAGACAACGAACTTTAAATGAGAGATGATGGTTTAGTTGATGTGAGACTTTTAAGGCAAGGCATATTTAATCAAATCTGTCGATTCTATTGGATTTTTCCCCTAAGCAAATAACAAAGAACCATCTCTGCATCACATACCACTTTCAGTGATCGAAACGTTTAAATATTGACGCGGGGCAGAATTCAGAACCGAGCATTTGAATGAGGGGTAAGATTACAGGCACAAAAATTAATTTACTGCCATTGTCACTCACACAATAGCAAATTTTGGACATTTTGTTGTACAGAAAAATAGCATAATATCACATACTATGCTGTGATATACAGCATATTACAATACATCATACCATACTATATTATACATTATATTATCTTAAATCAAATCAATCTATATTGGACTGTATTGCATTGTATTGAAACGTATCATATTGTATTGCATTGTATCATTTCATACCGTATCATATTATATTGTACTGCATTGTATGATATATCAAAAAAAATAAAGTAAAGGAGTAAAATAAAAAACGTATCAGTTCACAGCCACTATATATATCAAGGCAGTTAGTAGCCCTACAACTCATAGTTCTAACCTGTAGTTTCTCCTCTACTACACCATCCCACAGCCTCTGTGAAGGATTTAACATATTTACTCGACAACAAGGTAATCATAAGTTTGACAAACCTGACGTCAGTAAACTTTGGGAACACTTCACTTTCGAATTGGAAACGACGAAGGAAGAAATCACGAATGCACTTAACATCTCTGTCGAAATATCTATGGCAATAAATCAATCATGCGTGTGTGTTGATAGCAGTATAAAATATATTACAAAAAAGGCGTAGAAAATGACATCTCTAAAACAATATACAAGCAAAAGGAAAAATGGTAAACTACATTTACATCGCCAAATTTATCATGCTGGATGAAGTTCAAAGCACAAGGAAATCATTTTCACACTGCACCAGTGCATTACAGAATAAGTACCATTGTAACAAGTCTTGGGGTTATTGCCAATTTTCACTACAATCAACATTCAAGCAGATACCAATATGTTAATGTAAGATATCCAGTCTCGATGAGTTTTACTCAGCACGACTTTTGTTTGCCTTGAGGGGCCATTCAAATATGACGTCACACAAAGTTTGACATATTTTGACCCCCCTTCCCCCGTGTCACGCATTGTCACCAAAAATTAATGACTCCCTTGTCCCTTTGTCTACCCCTCCCCCCTTGGTGCGTGACGTCATTTTTGAACGGCCCCTGCGCATACAAATAGGAGGTAGTGCAAAACACTCTACCTAAACAATAATATACAAACCTCTATACATAAAAACAAAATCAAAGCCAAGGTTTTACAAATAACTACACGAATCAAAATAACCAAAACTTGAATAAAAAGCAACCGTTAGGATAGCTTGTGTCCCACCTTTCAGCATCTGGATGTGATATGGACACCATCTGTGGAAAATCAATGACTGTTATGTCCTCTTTGTCCGAAATCATAAGATTAAATTCATTAAAATCACAGTGAATCAAGCCAAAGCTTCCTAATGTCAAAATCAATTCCATGCAGTCATTGTAAACATTTCCTGGGTTATCAAGTTGATTGACATGGCACCTAGAATGTCACCCAAATGAAAGATAAAATAGATATATTATCATGGCATTTTACAACAGTGTAATGAATACAAACAGAAACAAAATACTTACCTTCTGAATTCATGTTACAAAGAAAATAAATAATAAAGGCTTTACAAAGTAAGGTATATAACATTTTAATATCTTTGGCTAAGACTTCAATAGACATTCAAAGAGTACATGTCATGTGATAAAAAAGCCAATTAACACTCAAACAAGAATACCATGGACTAAGGGAAAACAGAGAGGAAGTGCTGCAAATGGTGAATGAAAATAGAAAGATAACGAAACCAATTAGAAGAAAACAATTACAGTTTACATCATTACAGAGAATGACTTTGTAAAAGAAGATGGTAAGAAAGGCTGGGGAAGACCCCAACAGATCTACATTACAGGGTTTCTTCAACACTCCTGCATAAAGCTGCTAAGGTTTCAGGAAACTGGTTGCCAATGTCAGAGTCAAGGAAAAAGACATCTCAGTAATAAAGAATATGTAAATGAACTTTGTTTGGTCCCTACAGTCATTCCAGGATGCATACAGCAGAGAAATTAAGAAAGACCTTTCATATTTACTGCCAAAAAAATATATAAAACATGATTGACCTCAAACATAAACATGTCCATTGCAAAGTTGGGTTCACTGATGACTGTTAGAATAATTTTCTTCCCTACAAATCTCTATTGACATTGTGCACATAATAAGCACTTTTTTCAGTGAAATTTCAAATTCCTCGCAACAGGTCTTTTTCAAATTCTACTGGTTTTACCAATCATGTAGCCATTGTTTTGATCCCCAAACAAACACAAACAAAAGTAAGGAGACATGAAACAGATGCTTGGAGTTGACTTACAAAGGAAATGCATCTACTAATTCCATTATCACACAGTGTCTGTTGAAGTCTACTGGCTTAGGAACCGGATAATTATTGTCGTACAAAGCCTGTATAGAAAACAAAAGAACAAGTTCTTATCAAGGAAATACCATTATTGTCATTGTTAAATGAGAAATTTGTACAAAGGGGCAAATATGTATGTTATCAACAACATAGTAAAACAAAATACACAAAAGTAGCTACGTTGATTTATGCAGACTTTTATTGTCTAAAACACATATCATAACATAACTATAAAGCCAACACAAAAAGGTTAACACAGTATCTACTACTACCATTTAGAAATATTCTATATCTATCTGGTGACTAATTTATTCATAATGTTTAATATCTAAACATCTCAAACTGACAAACAATCATGTACTTTTGATTAACAAATCTTGAGTTGTGTTTCCAGACAGATGCTCCTGTATGCTCCTTACACCACTAAGCAAGAAGAAGCATTCACCCAATGCGTAGGACTACAACCAATAATCAACAAAAAATTTTGGAGTCTAGAACTGGTACATAGGGTGGAGGCCATCACACACAACTGGCTACATCTCTGTTTCTTTCGTTTGGACACCTTTTCTTAAAATATGCCACAAAAACCTATCATTAATAAAATTTGGATTGGTATTCAGGGATCATCAATAAGGGATGTATGAGACTATTACTGATAAAAAGATCAGTATGTCCCATGTTATGTTGTGCAATACAGCTTAAATTGATGCATGTAAGTGTAAATGACAGTGCTGTGTTAATGATTTCAGTATGTATGAGAGAAGAATGAAGTCACAGCCCATATTTCCCACAAGGTCTTTCTTGTTACCATTACTTACTACTGCTTTCAACAACTTGATAATGTCCTCATTCCAAACATTCTTAAGCAATACAAGAATGTCACAATATATTTTAATTCATTTTCATGATATGAAAGGTGGCTGGAACACAACACTCTCAAGATAGGGCAAAAAGAAAAAGTCTGATATCAATGCATAACAACTGCTGGTCTGTCTGAGACGTATCCAACCATATGCCCAATTAATTATATTAAACTGATCATGAGAATTGTTACTGTATAACATGTAGTCTACACCCAAGTAAGGATTATAAAATCACTGCAAAGAAGAAATCTTGGTATCAGTTCAGCTTAACATAATATTCAGGCTTACATCAGGCTTTTTAAAGTGAAGCCCTTAAAATGTTTTTCCCAATCTTGATTTTTCTCTAAATGGAGGTTTAAACATATTGGTTAGACTTCTTCAGTAAAAGTTGATATCAAAGCCATATTTGCAAGAATTAGCTGTGATCCTCACTAAGACAATTAAAGCATGTGATCAAATGTGAATGTCTAAACTTTTTAAGTCATTAAATGTAAGTTACATTCCTAACAAATCCTGGGAGTCTAAAAGAAACCTTTCAATCTTGCAGCAATTGCACATATAGTTGAAATCATCAATAAGGGTTACAGCATCAAGCATCATCCATTGAGATGATGCAGCAGATTACTAGAGAATTGCATGTTTATTAGCATATACTTGAAAATGTTAAAAGGCCACCTTGATGTTTCAAAGATGATTAATTTTGGTATATAGTAATGGGATTTAAAATTAATCAACTGGATTAATTGTACCTATTCTAATCAAGATGGTATTCAAACTTACTACTAAAATGATTCTTAGTGCATTATAATTGTTAATCCAAGTTTGAGGCCAAAGCAATGGTAAGGCCATGGGGGTATGTGGAGGTATTGCCTCCTTACTTTTGGCAAATGATGGTCCTCAGAGCTCATTCAGGACTCTGTTTTATAGAACTGTCACAAATTTATCACAGTTCCCTATTGCTAGTGCCAAGTATGATATTTGGAGATGCACTCTAAGCCAAAGCAAAGGCATGGCCCAAAATGTTTCAAAGGGAGCAGAGCCCCCTCAAGTTCTTGCCCTCCCACATTATTTAACTTGGTCATGTTGCTTGGCCGAAGGTACTAAATCTTCAATCTAATCAATGTCCCCTACTTTTATCCTTTTATTTACTTAGGTGCAAACAACAAAATCCTGGGCCTTGAATTCCATTGTTTCTACAATTTGGTGTTGTCAAAAATAATGGTGGTTGAAAGTTACCCTGACACAAAAGTCACTTTAATTCCATGTTTTAACTTCCCTCCCCTTCTCTTCTTAAGTCTATCCTATGTACCTCTAGAGTAAACTGTAGATGATACATAACTCCTATACCATGAGAGTATCACTAGAGGCATGAAGTATTTAAGCATTACCTTCATATACGCAAATTCTTTCATTGCTGCTAGTCTAGATAAGTAAAGCCATGAGACACTGTGACGATGTTTATGATAATCCCTTTTTTCTTTTAATCGTCGAAATGATGTACGCCCAAGCCTGCAGAGATGCAATGCATTGAAAATTAAAAATGATATAAAGAGCTTTATTTTAGAAGTCATGTGTTAATAATACAATATTTAAGTTACACGTGACTTGTTAACACACGAGAATTTCCAGATCTAAACATTATATGCATACAATGATCGTGACTTTGAATCCAATAATGTCTACTGTTTTTACTTACAGCAAATCATGTTCCACTTTCCTGTCAAAATACTTTTGTTAATTGCAAATTTACATAACCTTGTTCAAGACCATGACTCGGGTACCAGGTACTCCAGGTGACAATTCAAGATATTTAGAACATGAAAATGTACATAAAAAGACATGTTTTACTGTTTTATGACACAAAACAAGATCTATAAAATCATAGTTACTATACCATTATTATAGCATAATGCCATAATTACATTCAACGATATAGATGACAAGCACAGTCTGTTATGTTTTGTTATTTTGTAGTATGTACATTCTAAACTAAAAATGATACCACTTTACTTGAGCACAATAACACTTTGTGCATGCAAAGTAAAGTACTCATGGCTTAATGTGCACATGTACTTAGGCGTGTGTGTGATCACATGCATCAAACAAAATGCTTAAATTAAAATCCCGCCTTTTCATACTGTAAATATGGAAACCTGGAGTATAAACAGGACATATCATGTCAATCATCAGTACCTTGCAGGAGAATAAAGCATCAAGAAATATTGTTATGCAATCTTTGTCTTGCAGTTTAATTTTGATTACAGTAGTGATTTGATTAGCAAATCTCAAAATTGGTCAAAATATGGAAAAGCAATGAGTTAAATAACCTTTAGCCTTTCAAAGTTTTGTATCACAATTTTTCAACTAACTTAGGTTAATGCATCACACCAGCATCACAATTAGCAATCTAATACCACTTATTTTAAGTCCTGTCTCATTTTAGCCATAATAGTCATAACAAACCTGTGGAGTTTCATGGCATATTGCTTGTCACTTTCATCTGCGACAATGTAAATATCTAAAAAATGCAAAAGACAAAAATTAGTCAAAATTAATATGCCAATAATGAATAAGTAGAAATGCTGGTAATTGGAGGTCTTACATTCATAAACAATCAGCCATTTGTGAACACAATACATTTGATTAGGTATGTCTCAATGCAGATGTTACATGCCAAAGAAACATAGCATTAAGTCACAAGTTATATCTAGGACCTTTGCATTTCCTAAGGCAAGACCTTTAAAGAGACATAGCAATTTACAATGCCGAAAATTTCATGGGTCATTTCAGACAACAAAGACAAAAAGGCAATATGGATGAAATATAGTAATTTTTTTAATCTAAGAAAATCAATGATTAGTTGTAATACTAGTAAAATACGAGCACATTTGTGTTCTTCACAACCTTTGTTACACCAATTGCAAACACAACTGCTAATAAGTAATTAAACATTTTTTGAATAAATAATAGTCAATAACACAATTACTCACCAGATTCCTTTCCAACCCCTATTTGTTTACCAACAGAGTAGACTACATCCCGTGATGTCAGTGCTTTCAAGGCCAAAAAATCATAGCCTGGATATGTCAAATAATAACCAGATCCTGTGAATAAATTAATGAATGGAGAAAAAGTCCAATAAAACCCCCATGGTCTTGATTCTAAGACTACAAATCTTTACGTTTTGATTTACCAACAAAAAATAATATATATGTATCTTTCTATTAGCATTTATTATACAAAATCTATTGAAATGGTTTCAATGCCACCACTTGAACATCAGTGGGCTTGCTCTTGCTATCATAAACCAATATTATTTAATCTATGCTAATCAGAGTCTTTGGAAAGAAGCAACAAGATCACAATTTAGTTATTGTTTCTTTCAGCATGTCGATATATGTTGATATTAAGGCTTAGACCAGCTACAACAATTTTGAGGTGTAGGATTTGTTATTAAGTTTTGGTTATCAAATAATTTAAATATAACTAATCTATGCATTGCTGTTTATATCAATTTTTGCAATATACCATTAAAGGTAAATATAGAAAGAGACATTATATATAGCATACTTTCAGTGATTACATATAATAACCTTGACTTTGATCCACAATGGTTTTCGCATATTACATTGATGTAACCTTAGTCGAAGCTTCATTCATACAGTGAGTATGATTTTAAAGCCCTAAGGCTCAAATCCACATATTAGAATTTGTAATAAGTAGTTATTGGTAAACAGCTTCTTTCCTGAGCTTCTTCTTTCGAGAGACTCTTATATATACCAATAATGGTTTACATACCATTCCTTGAAGTACTTGATTGCAAAAAATTCTTAAATTGAACCAACATGTACTACCTACCTTGTTTACCATTTTTGTAGGCAAGAAGTTTATTTTTTACCAATTCCCTCAATACTTTATGACATCCTCCATGTTTCAGATTGGATATTTGTGCAATAAGTGAAATTGGTACGACTTCATGATTCTTCATTCCCATTTCCACCTGAGATAAATAATGGTAATATGTAAATGAAATTTCAACGAAAACCTTTTAAACATGCATCCTTTAGAGGTTTTACAAAAACAATTTCCTTAAAGATTCACATTTTGTCAAGTCTGTAACAATCACAGTTTAGTTTGTAGATGATGATTAATGTAGAATTGAATATATGCCAGTACTGAGTATTGGATGTTTTTTCTTGATTTGTGACTAAAAGTAATATTTGAACCATTTTTCGTGTTACAAAATTTGTTACATTATGAATTGTCAGAAAAGAATACATATATGACAACATTTTAGGTGTGTTTTTAGTGCAATATTGCACATTTTAAGAGGAATTTAAAGCTAATATTATATACAATTTGGCCAGTGAGGTAGCTAATCATGTATTGATTAAATGCCACTCAAATAAACAATATGCCATTGTTATTAGAAAGTCCTAGAAACCATTTCTCTCTCTTTGGCTATGTATATAATGATAAAAATTATAATTAGCTTTTCTTAATCCTTCAGTTATACATACAATAACTTCGTTACTCCACAATATGGAAACCATAAATCAATATCGTAAACTCAGAAGGTTTATAATGCATCATTGTTAAGAAATCGCTTATACTATAGGTCTACTACAACGTCAGTGTCAATAACTAGGTCCTGCAGAAAAACTCCAGCAGTTCACACTCACTATTCTTGGGCTCATGACTTCGGCGTATAAATTTAATAAAGGAACTCATAACTTATCCTCCAGAGTTCCTAATTATTTTATGAACAATACCACTATACCTAATTCATCAACAGTGATGAGGCTAACGAGGCCAGAAGCATACGAAAACAACACAAACGCATCTTATTAATTTCATCATATCGTACTACTACTAGAACATGTAATAACTTAGCTGCTGATCAAAGTTGACAGTAGCTTTGCTTACCGCTGTCAGGACACGAAAGTCCTCACGTGACATGTAACGAAGCAGTGAAACATTCAGTTTCCCCATTTTAATGCAACAGTGTTAACCCTGTTCTCCTGCACGTTTCTCATCCAGATGATTTCATGTGTCTATTTGCACATGGCCATAAAGTTGAACTATCAACAAAACCGAAAAGTAAAAAGAAAGCATGAAGTGGAAGGTTCCCTGTGTATAATCGTCGATCCTAAAACGAGGCTTAGGTTTCCGATTTTTTTTCTTCCTAAGCCCCCCAGTCCCCCTTAGTAAAGGTCACATTATAACAAAAGAAAGTTATTTTGAAAAAAAAACAAAACAAAAAACGGCTCCAAAATCCCTACAAGTGATGCAGATATACAAATAACGTCACGATGGGGATGACTATCGCTTTCAAATTTTCTAGGAAAAGTCTAAGAATAGCGAGAAACGGAAAAACTGCGTTTAGGCCGTGAGGCAAGTGAACTCTGATGCAATTGCCAACTATTAAAGGAGCAACTATTTATCTTATCTATGCTCAGTTCATTTTCAAAAAGGCGAAACAACTCAAAATAAGAAAAGTCATTCCCTATAAAAGGATTTATCCTGCATACATAACTCAACTGTTTAATCCTGTGTTTAACTGTTTAGCACTGTTTAAGTGATAATGAAAACGAACAATTATCAAAATTCAAATAAATTGTTTTCAGTAAATTGTTTGTTTGTATTTTTAGAATGATAAATTGTATGTAGAGAATTTGAATTATATATGAACTGAACTGAATCCTGTGTTGTCAATAAATACTTTATATTGGTGTGTTTCCGTAACAGTTTGGCCGGCTTCATCTTAAATTCGATCGGCAGCAGATATAAACCACCTTCACTACACTTCAAGCGTATCCAAATTTAAAAAGAAGACAATTCGGAATCGAAACAGTTGTTGCAAATTAAGTCGAAAGCTTCGATTGGTATCAAAACTTCTTTGAATCAGGATAGAATTGAAGATTGAAATATAGTAGCTTCTTGCATTTTTATTACACTGACTATGGAAAAACAAAAACACTACAAACATTTAACTTTAAGACTTTAATTAAAATGACACAAGGGAAGATCCAGATTGATGTAGCCACTGCAGCTGTATCACTTACTCTAATGATGATCACCAATGAAAGATTGCAGCCACGGACTGAACAAAATTTTTTCCTTTAAAAGTGTCCCAGTTGTTAATCATAGCCATGAACTGGAAGATTTTGGTTTAAATCCACAAAAGTTGAATCTTCTAGCCACACCCCTAGCAACAACGCCGTCTTTAGCAGCAATGTACAACAACAGTGTCTTGTCATTGAAGAGTTAACGATATTTTGTAGATTTCAGTCGTAACCAATAATAGCCTGATCTCAATAAGTTACACTATTCAAGTAAAACCACAATAGATATGCCAGGTGGAAAACGTATTCTACTAATAAAAATGACTTCCAGACTAATAATTCTCAGAGTAAAATAAATTAGAAACTTAAAGCCATGTCTCTTACTTTAATACTCCTTAGCCTGGTAGATATTCTTATTAGTAACTTACAGTTAGACTCGGCTTTTATAGTTATGATTTTTGTCTATTTGCCTCATGTGTACTGGTATTTTGTGATCCTTATTGCTCTTAAAATTCAGTTGTTTTCAGATGCAAAAATAAAAACATAAGTTTCTTGTTAAACAAGAAATAATGGTAAAATTATCCACCCTTTAATGGTACTTTTGCATGACAGTGGATATTAACTATAACAGCAGTTAAATCTTTAAATTTTTAGTTCAGTAGTCCAATTTGAAATTTTTGATTTCTTACAATTTGTTGTTTGTTACGCCGGTCGTATTTACGCAAGGCCAATTTCAGTACTTTTTTTTTTTTGCACTTCGTTTGTTTCCATAACAACAACAACTTTTAGCCCAAACCTCCGTTACAAGTGGAGTTATAGTGGTTCCAGGAAAAGGACTTAATTCTACGAAGCCCCGTAAAGCTGCCATGTAGATAAGTAAGTGCACCTTTAAAGAATCAAGTTAGCTTAGCTGACAGTCTTTTACTGGTCAAAATGTTCTTTTGATGTTGTTCGTGATACGAAATTTCAGTTGGTAACGCATGGCTACGTTTGTGTTCGTCTTACGTTTGCCTTCAACGGTCAGAACAAGTATCTGTCGTTGTAATTGTTAATACAGTAAATATAACTACCGCAAAGAAAAATATTTATTTCTTGATCATTCATTAAACAAATGTTAGACGCATGGACTATTGCAGCAATTTCAGAACAAGTGTTCAGTTAGCTGTCTTGGCAGCCAACATTTGCTAGAAATTTCTCTCTGGCAGGTAACCGTAACTTGCCAGGTCCAATGACATTGTCAGTGTACTGTACTAAGAGCTAGACAATATCTTGGTACACTGGACGTGGTTACTACCGCTTACTATGATACAAATTCTCTCAGCCAGACTGAGATCAAGGGTATTTATTCGTTTTTAGTACGCTGCCTCATCATAGTCAAAATTAGGATACATGTCAACATTCTGATATGGCCATATGGGATCGAGGGAGCTTTTACTTCTATCGAATTAGATTTAGTTGATAATCCTATAGAGCCCAAAGATGGTTAAGGGCGAAATATATTTGAAAAATGTAAAGTTTTAGCTTGCTAGAAACTCACCAATAAGAAAGAAAGAAACATAATTTGAAAAAGGTTTAATTTTCTGCAAACGACAACAGTAACATAATAAGTTTTCTGCTGAAATGTATATCATTAATATCACGCATAAAATCATTGAAAAAATGCATGAGTTTAGAGTATTATGACTGTAACTGAAAAATGTGAAAGAAAATGGAAACTGCAGTTCATCTTTACCTATGGAAGTGATATGCAACTTCCAAGAGAAATTCCATAATAAACAAAAATACCAAACAATATATATTTTGTAGAATGATGTAACTTCATCTTCAAATGAAAGGAACCTTTAATGAACTAAAGAGAAATAGGTAAGAACCCAAAAGTTACTAGCTAATATGTGAAAATTGCTAATATTTGAAAATATTATGCTACATAGCACAACAACCATACATTGCACTACATAGCACTAGAATTCTAGTGTTTGTCTATTGATGGTGTACAGTTTTTCATCATTCTAGTGTAGTTACACATCTTTAGTCCTCCATTTAATTCTCTTTGGTTTAGAATGTGATGTTATTGCCTTTGTTTATCTTGTAATGATTCATAATCATCTGGCAAGTGACATGCAGTCAAAATTGCATTAAAGGCTACTTTGAGCTAATGAAAACTGAAACATGTAAATTCCCATGTATGTATAAATATTTTTATGCATGAAGGACTACAAATAGGTATCAATAGCAGCCAACATCCACAAATTTTTCCTTGGTTAAAATATACTGCAGCACTTATATCATAAATCATAAATCAAATCATTGTCCGAATGATATACAAGGCATTATGAGTTGCCTTATGGAAACAAAGAAAGTTTGAAATATAAACATGCAAAAACGTAGTAACCAACAGACAGCTTATTTTTTACTAAAAGCAAGATTTTGGTAGGTAACATTCTTTGAGTTTTTTACTAGTTCTTTTGATGGTTGCCATTGATAGCAAGCTATTTTCTGTTGTCTGGAAATGTTTATTTCAGCAACAAGGAAACCAACAAGGTTGTATCTGATACTTGTCTTGTTTTCATAAATACTGGAATGAGCATTATCCCTTTTGACATCTTTTCCTAAGTTATGCCTCGAATCAGTAAGAATCTTCTTTACAGTACTGAAAACCCCTTCACAAAATGAATTACTGCGAGGAATAAGGAGTAAAAATCTACCAACCTTTGATAGGTTTGGAAACTGTCGAGTGCCAGTTACAGTGCCCTTTAGCAGAGAAACTTCCTGCCAATACTGATCAATCCTCTTGTACCCTCCGTTATCATCATGTTCACCAGGCAGTTTTTCATCCTTGGCAGTTTGATAGTAAAGCAAATTGTCAACTTTTCCTGATGGAACTACTAAAGGACAATGTGCTGTTAGCATAGCCACATGATTCTCTTCAATGTGAACTCTTTCAGAAGGCTTTAAGAACATGGATAAATATTTGAGGATTGGATCATGTAAAACTGGCAACTTGCAGGCAATAACAGCAATAAATACTTGCAGGCAATAACAAAGCACTGTTGGGCTTCTTTCAAAAATTTGGTATACTGTGGAGTACCAACAAGATCATGTGATAAAGCATATTGTTTTATTAAAAAACCAATATGCACAGCTGAAAGTTCCCTGTAACTTGCAGAATTATTAACATCTATTGATAGGATGTCACTTTGAGCAATTGCTTCAGCTCTAATAAAACGAGATAGTAATGTTTTGTACAATTCTAAGGTCCTTTCCTGTAACAGGTGAATAAGAGACACCTCTGATTGCAAGAAGGTATTGTAACTATCAAAAACAGATATATAAGATTGCACAAATTAATCATAGAGATTTGAAAATGGATCTTTGAATTTCCTAATCAAACGAATTTCTCTGGAAACTTCTCCTCGTCTTTTGTTTCATCATCATCTTCAAACTCTGCTTGAAAGTATGCTTGAAGAGCATCCCATTGCATGAACGTTCTGTCTAAGGATTTTCCTAAGCTGAGCCAACATGTGGTCACATGCTTGATGATTGACACTTCGTTTGAAATAGTGGAACAAGTCAATTTTAAAATCATTAACTTGCATTGACAAGGCTTTGGATCCTTTTTGAGCACACAAATGAGCTAAATGACATGAGCAACCTGCATCAAAGATTTTTTGGGCTGATTCAGATTGAGCATCTTGGATCAGTTTCAGGAAACTTTTGTACTTTTTAACCATTGCACTAGTGTTATCTTATGAATACGTACAGCAAGAGCCCCATGTTAAAGATGCCTTATTTAGTGAAGAGCTGCATGTATCAAGCATTATTTGAGCATTGGAGCCCGTGTCAATATCAGGCCTGCCTAACAGTCATGTTGTGATAAGCCCATCCATTGCAAAGTGCCTAATAAGCATCAGGAGAAATTTGTCATTTTCATCACTGCTGCCATTCGAATGGTTGAAAATAGATGTTTGGTTGTGGTTTGTTTTTGTCCGGCCACATGGATACTTTAGTGCAATTTTTGAGTCTGGAAACATGGTCCTAAGCAATTTTCTAGCATGATCTGCTGTGGCAGTTGGGAGATTGTGTTCAGATAAGAAACTGTAAATAACAATTCAGCCTTTAACCTTTTCATCCATTAAAGAATTTCCCTTAAGAAAATTGGACATTGTTTTGATTGACTTTGTTACCTTACCAGGTATTTCTTTTTTTTTCCCTTTCGGTTTACCATCATCATCCATTTGGCCTGCATCCATGTTCAGAACTCAATGCAACAGCGCACACCATGCATGCCCTGACCACAGCACTTGTTGGCTGACACAGAAAAATCAGTGGAGCTATAGACCCTTTTCCATTTGGTTTGACAACTGCGGATAGCAATATTGTTAGGATAAAAACAGGTAGCACATCAGAATTACTATCCTTAGCAAATTTCCAAAAAGTGAGCCTGTGCTAGATTTCCGTTGAGAATGTATTTTACCTTGAGTAATACCATTATTTAAAACTAAGCAATCATTTTTTGTTGTAGGGTTGAATAACATGACTCTGGTTCAAAAAGTCAAGGCAAAAGTCAGGAGATCTGGGTCTACAGTTAATTCAATATATATTCCGCCAGATTCAACAAGCTGCAGGTTGTGTTTCTCATTGTTAATTTTATGACGTTAGCTTTGTTAGAGTCCAGGCAGACATGATAATTGTGTGATGCTTAATATTACAGAATTACAATGCTATGTCTATTACAGTGATAGCAGAGTCATACTTATGGTTTCTGGGTGTCCTGTAACCTGTACCTTTTTGATGAAAAATTAAATTTTAGTTCCTTTTCCTACTTGTTCAGAGTACTCGGAGGCAGCTGGGAGACAATATTAGTTGTTAATACTAGAGAAAATTTTCAGGACTACACACCTAATGTTGCAGGTTATGCTCCCCTCCCACAACTGATTGACTTTTTGAAATTAAAGTTCTATTGTCATCTGAGTTTTTATCCTTGGTCCTTGTACAAATTGTAAATGTGTAAACAGTGTTTCCACTCAGATAGCAAATATCATTGTCAACAGGAACACTTAAGGATTTTTATAAAGAAGAAAATGTAGCAACAAATAAGGCTCTGATTAGTAAAGGCTCTCAAGGTAATGAATGTAAAAGGTCAATTTTCTGTTTCAATAAATGATTTTTAAAAATCTTGGTTCAGTTCTTTTGTTGGTGTTTGATTTTATAGAGTACTGACAACAATAGTACTAACTTTCACGAATTATTAGCACAAACATTACATTTACATATTTCACAACAGGCATGGAATAACAAACAAATGCAAAAATACTGCAACTTCAAATTGTTCCTCTGCATTCACTTTTAAAAATGACTGAGTAATAAGCTAGGAATACAAGCAACTCCTTTTACAGGATTAGACAAAATAAATCATTGTCGTCCATCGTAAGCCGATGCTGACAGGAAAGGAAGGTTAACTATTAAGTCATTTCACGTTGGATGCTTCATCCACTTGTGTTGATCCAGGCCTCTCTGGGTGTGGAACACTCCACTGCAGTCTGGGCAGGAATAACTCCC